>OZJO01028847.1:0-21914 GCA_900406225.1 Acrobeloides nanus | reverse complement strand
TTTGAAATGCAAAATTGATATTGTGCCGAGAGGAGTCGAACCTGCGACCTTCCGAGACACAAGCAAGCACGCTATCCGCCAAACTAACATCACTTGTTTTCGATTCGAAAATTTTGACCCTATAAGGAAATTAATTTTTTTTTGGATTTTGAATCGCATTTTTGAGTACAAATAAGTGACCCGTTGCCGATAATTTTTGAACTTTAAAAATGAAATCGACTATGATCTTTATGTCTAGCTAGGTTTTTATATCGACTTCGGACTCACAATTGGGGACCCTCCCTTGTAAGCATAGGCCTAAACTAAGTCTAGGCTTAAAGGTCCAGTGCGACGAAGACTCTAACCGGGGAAATTTTTTTAAAAACAGCGCCAAATGACAGTTTATGATGAGTCTATAAAAAAGCTACAAAAAATTTCTCCAACCGTCAAGTACTTTTTGAGAAAAATTACCCCAAAGATCACGATTTTCATACATTTTCTATGTTATTTAATGGCACTAATTATGCTGCTACCATAGTCTAGTGGCTAAGCATGTACACTTTAATTTTTAATGCCCGGGTTCAATCCCCATCGGGAGCAAATCTTTTTTGCACTTTTTTTTGCAAGAAGTCCAATGCTTTTGCAAGAAGTCCACTGTATATGTCCAAACTCGAAATTGACTTCACTTTTACAATGAAATCGTATATGAACTTTCATTTGGCGCTGTTTTTAAAAAAATTTCCCCGGTTAGAGTCTTCGTCGCACTGGACCTTTAAGCCTAGATATAAGCCTAGACTTAGGCTTAGGCCTAAACCTAGGCTTTTGGGGAAGAGAGAGGCGTTCAAATCGTTAGTTAGTTAGTTAATTTGTTCTTTCGTTCGCAGTTCTATATTATAATTTAACTTTTTAGGAAAACAAAATTCGTCGTTTCGCCGCCGGCGGTGGTGAATATCTTTTCAGTGTGGGCTTTCTAACTTTTAATTTTCCAGATGGAAAAATTGTCCAAGAAAAATATGAATCCATTTATAAACTTCATGAAGGAAGATATTTGCTTTATTATGATCGTAATATGTATACTGTACCTGTCCATTTACTCAAGATATTCCGTAATTATTATTGATAGTTTTTAAATATTTCTTAAGAGCTATTTGAATCATGCCTAACTTTTTTTCTTAAACATGAAGCATAAAAAGTTATATCACTTTGAAAAAATGCAAACCCCTTAAAGGGGGTTCAGTTTGACCACCTCTCGAAAAAAAATTTTTTGAAAAGTACCATTTTAGGGTAATTTTGCTATGAAAAATCGATTACGCACAGCGCCTTAGCGTTAAAATGCATCCTTTAACCTGTTTTTGCTAAAAGTACAAAAATCATCCATCAAGGGGGGTGCACACCCAGTACGCTTTTCTCTAAATTTTTTTCTCAAAATTGGCTGATTTTTGGTACTTGGGGTTTTCGGGCATGAGAATCGATTGGCGCAAGTTCTGAAAAAATTTTCATGACCCCCTATCGGGGTACCCCATGTTCGAAAACCCCCAAGTACCAAAAATCAGCCAATTTGGAGTCAAAATAAAAAAGTTGAAAAAATTGATTTTTTAACATGGAGTACCCCGATAGGGGGTCACAAAGATGTTTTTGGAACTCAGTGCTTGCGCCAATCGATTTCTCGTGCCCGAAAACCCTCAAGTATCAAAAATCAACCAATTTGAAGAAAAAAATTTTTAGAAGTGTACACCCCCTTGATGACTGATTTTTAGTACTTTTAGCAAAAACAGGTTAAAGGATGCATTTTCACGCTAAGGCGCTATGCGCAATCGATTTTCATAGCAAAATTATCCTAAAATGGTACTTTTCAAAAAAATTTTTTTCGAGAGGTGGTCGCAACCTGGATTCCCCTTTAAAGGGCATTGATTCAATTCATCACATAAACAACTTTATTTAATGTCGTTTATAGTTGTTATTGCGCGACAGCCTGCGACGTCGCAAGTTCTGACCACGCGACATCGACGACGCAATACAAGGCCGAGTGGCAAAAAATTTGACTCAAAGCGGGATTTGAACCCGCGACCTTGTGACCAGCCGCTGCTTTGTCACTGCATCGTCGAGGCTTGTTGATGAAGAAACATCTTTTCAAGCCAAGTACTATCGCGCGACAGACTATAAACGCCAACTTGCGTCGCGCGACACAAAAACGCACTGTCGCGACGGAAGTATAAATGGTGCCTTATAGAACTAATCAGCGGGCAGCAAACCTATACAAATTTTGTTGACCATAAAATTTTGATCAGAATGATTTGTTGATAGAAATTTTCGTAGTTTTATCTATATCTGTATCATAAAGTATAGAATATATACAACGCACAAAAACGTATAGCATGTTTGAGGTATCGATTTCCGGAATTTGGTGGTCTCAAAATAAAACAACGCTTTTGTTTATATTCTACTCCTATATTAGCATGTTGTTTGCTAGCCATTTAGCACAAGAGTTTAGAAAAAGATTGATCTTTGATAAGCGTAAATGAATGTGTCTGCCTTTAATGTTACTAAGATAGATTTTTATTGTACAATTTTCAAAAGATTTATTATCGATTCATGTTAAAATTTTAATATTCTTTTAATTTAAAATTTTTTTGCAGGGTTGCGCATAAAAAACCGTATACTTAAAAAAATTTTAAATATAGTTAAGTGATCAGGATTGTTAAGTGGTCAAGTGTCTGCATGATTAAGTGGGGAGTGGGTTTGCCCATGATCTACCACTTCACGGATTAGGGTCTGTGGTAGTTTCTCCCTCTTAGGCACCAGTGGATATTTTCGGACTTGGGTAGGCCATCTAATGGAGAAGTCATGGAGGGATGGGCTCAAGTTTTTTGCATTTTTTTAAAGTGCCCGATTTTTTGTGCGCCACCCTGTAGAATTTAGAGCATTTATTTGATTTTAACCATACATGTTCCAATTCTTGGCCATACTATTCCTTTATATTCATACTACAGAGACAAGGACATTTAGCGTAGATTACAATAATCACAGTTTCCTAAAAGATGGAAAACCTTTTCGTTATATTTCTGGCTCCATGCACTATTTCCGAGTCCACCCAGATTATTGGGAAGATCGAATGCAAAAAATTAGAGCTCTTGGGCTAAATGTGCTGCAAACTTATGTCCCGTGGAACTGGCATGAAACGACTGAGGGAAAGTACGCTCTTTTACTAAAGAAATTTGTAGCTGTTGTGCAAATCTGTGAGGCAGTAGCGTAGGCTGGGCGAAGGGGCAATTGGTACGCGTACCTCCGAACCTACCGGGTCTCCGAAAAAATCCTTATATGTTTTCAAAAAATGCAAGATCCATCCCTTCTTTTTCTTAGATTGTCCCTGGAGTTATCCAGATATTACGTAATCATGTTGGAGGGGGGAAGGGTCGGCCCTCCTTATAAAAATTGATTACGTTAGTGCATTTTTGATGATTACGTTTGGGGGGTGGGGTAAACCACCAAAAAGTTGATTACGTAATATCTGGATGACCCCCTCCGAAATATCTATTGGAGAATTATAGAAGATTTTTACGGCTAATTCAGTGGCGTAGCCACGGGGGGGGGGGGGGGGGTACCAAGGGTACCGGTATCCCCCCCCCCTTACGGGCCGAAAACATAAGGGTCCCCCTTTATGATTTTTTTAGAAAAAGGTCTTGGTACCCCTTCCCTTTTCTTTTTTTTCTAGCTACGCCACTGGGACAATTATACGTACACCTTTAACATTTACTGATTTTAGTTTCAATTTCTCCGGATGGAGAAATTTAACGCATTTTATTACTCTAGCGCAAAAATACAATCTCTTGGTCAACATTCGCATTGGTCCTTATATGGATGCTGAATTTGAATTTGGTGGATTTCCATGGTGGTTGTTAAAATATGACAGTATTAAACTGCGGGAGTGGAATCCTACGTAAGTTTTTTGCCCTAGACGAGTATAAGACTTTTTAGTTACGTAGACAAAGTCCAAAAGTGGTTTAACGTTTTGCTAGAAGTGATTAAACCTTTGCTATATAAAAATGGCGGGCCTATACTTATGGTTCAGGTGGAAAATGAGTATGGAGCGATAAGTTGTGATAGGAACTATACGTTGTGGTTGAGAGATTTGATATGGAGCAAGTTGGGGAATGATACGGTTTTGTACACGAGTAAGACATTTGAGTACAGGGTGGGCATTAAAAAACCAGAATTTTGCCTTTTTTGGCGAAAAAATTTGAAGAAAAAAACGAAAAAACGACGATTTCATGTCTAAGTTAGCATTTTCAGAATTTTTCAATGAGCACAATCTCGCAAAACTTATTCCTAATAGATCACTTTATGAAAAAATTTCCACAAATTTTTTCGTCAAAAACGGCAAAATTCCGGTTTTTTTAAGTCCACCCGGTAATTTTACAAAAATTTGTTCGGCTAAATTTAGCCGACAGTTCATCATCTATAAAATGTATCCACCTTCCTGGTACTGTTTCTACAATAGATTTTGGCGTTTCCGAGAACATCGATATTTACAATAGTTTTCACGAACAGGATCTTTATTCTGGAGGAGGTTGATTCATTAAAACTAATTGAATAGCTTGTAGCATCGGTTTATAGCTCCTCATGTCTGTTCGGAATATTGGGTAATCTGGTACACAAGATGGGGTGATACTCATGATCACTCATGGGCTTCAATCAAAGGAGGTATCAATAAGTTCAAATCAAATCTTGAGTTTATGTATTACAACCTGAGCGCATCCTGGAATATCTATATGATACATGGAGGAACGAGTTTTGGGTTTTGGAATGGAGCAGATGATCCACCTGTGGTAAGCTTAGGGATGTTACATTGCCACGAAAACATGGCATTTGCCACGTTTGTGGACTTTTTACCCCGTTGTTGGACGTTTTTTAAAGAAAAGATCAAATTCATTAAGACCGATAATTTCAATAAATTTTGAGCGAAAATTTGATTTTAACCAAAAATTCATTTTTTTGAGCAAAATTCGATTTTGAGAAAAAAATTTGATTTTGAGCAAAAAAAATTCAATTTTTCAACCAAAAATCGATTTTTGAGAAAAAATTCGATTTTGATCAAAAATTCGATTTTGAGAAAAAAATTTAATTTTTGAGTAAAAATTTGATTTTGAGCAAAAAAATTCAATTTTTCAACCAAAATTCGATTTTTGAGCAAAATTCAATTTTGAGCAAAAATTTGATTTTGAGCAAAAAAATTCAATTTTTCAACCAAAATTCGATTTTTTATCAAAAATTCAATTTCTGAGCAAAAAAATGTCACGTAAATGCCACGTTTGGGCATGGTGTTTGCCACTTTTTCTATTTTGGCATGTAACATCCCTAGGTAAGCTCCACTGCAAATTGTCTAGCTGCCGATGCAGACGTTCCCAAAATGAGCTCTACATCCGTGTAGTACATGACAATTTTAGATCACAACCTCTAGCGACTGGACAGCTGCTATCTCGGAAGAAGGCGATATCACCGATACTTACTTAGCCATCCGTGACTTTATTTTAAATATTAGTGAGTGGGAGCAGCAGCCTCTAGATGTGCCTAAAAACAACTCGTAAGTCATCTCGTCTACAAGAATTTACCACCCCACCTGTATTTAGAAAAGCAAATTACGGTCAAGTAAAAATGACTTGCATTGGAACAAACTTAGTTTCCACTCTTACACGAATCCAGGAAACCTGTGTTTCCTCCACGGACCCTTTATCTTTTGAACAAATCAACTACGGATATGGTTACGTTCTATACACCACAACTCTTACATCTAATGGGACTACCTTAGCAACTCCTAACATTCGAGATTATGGCTATGTCTATCTAAATAATGTTTACCAAGTTAGTCTAGTTTATAGTAGCCTGTATTGCCATAACATCCAACTTAGGGCGTGCTTCTACGTGAAAACTTAACTTCTCTACATCTCTATGTCAACCAAGGAGATGTCCTCCGAATTCTAGTAGAAAATCGAGGACGAAATAAAAACTACCAAGTTGTATACGATTCCAAAGGGCTAAATGTTAACGGAACTGGATTAAATTCTAGTGCTAGAGTAACCCTGGACGGAACTCCACTTCAAAACTGGGTCCAATGTGGTGTCAACCTAACAAAGGAAGCAATTGACTCACTCTCCACAAACTTCTTTGAAAAATCCAAAAATTCGAGTCCAAAATCAGGAAAAAGAAATAAAAATCAAAGTCCAAAAGCTAAAGCCGCTTCACTACCTGGTGTGTATGTTGGTAAATTCATCGCAAATGAGATTCAAGACACATTTTTCGACTCAACTGGATGGGGCAAAGGACAACTATTTATTAATGGCTACAATCTCGGCCATTATTGGCCATTGGCTGGACCTCAGGTAGGTGACTAGCTTAGTGGGAAAAATGTTGAAATTCCAGATGACTCTATATGTACCTAAGCCGTTTCTGCAACAGAAAAACACTGTGATACTAATAGAACTAGTAGGTGGACAGCAGACCATTGCGAATTTTATTGATCACAAAATTTGGCTTTATCCTAAGCAAGCGACAATTTGATGGAAATATTCATAAATTTTTTCGATAATATTTAACGTGTGCATTTTACAGGGTGGACAAAAAAACCGTACTTTTGAGATTTTTGAGCAATTTTTTGCCAAAAAAAATTTTTTTAAATTTTTTTCAAAATGACCCTGTGGGGGGTTTTTCAATGCGAGGAATCGTTTGTGCGCATTAAAAAATCTTCAAAACGCTTCCTTGACCATGAAATTGTTAAAAATTAAAAAAAAAGAAAAATTCTGATTTTTTTAACGATTTCATGGTCAAGGAAGCGTTTTGAAATTTTTTTCAATGTGCGCAAACGATTCCTCGCATAGAAAAACCCCCCATAGGGTCATTTTGAAAAAAACTTAAAAAAATTTTTTTTGACAAAAAATTGCTCGAAAAATCGCAAAAGTACGGTTTTTTTGTCCACCTTGTAGATGAAGAAACCTGGTTTATTAGGAGTTTTCCCACACAAGGAATCGAGTCCGTCAAAATTTGTGAACCGGAAAAACATTTTCCATGAAAGGAAAAGTTTGAAGAGTTGAAAATACAGTAGGCTGGCAAATATATTTTTCATCGCTCTGCCATAGAATCTAGAACCTAAGCCTATTTTTAGGCCTAAGAGTTTGGAATCTAAACTTACAAGGGGCATTCACGAAGTGATAGTCCCAAATTTGAACGAAGTCAATGTAAACTGATTCTATAGGCCCTAGTGGTTACAAAAACATCAAAATTAGAGTTCCCTAGTTCTATTTTTAGGGGTAACAATCGATTCAAATTTTTTTTAAATCGTTGCACAAATAAATTTATTTGAAAAACTATGATAATGTTTTAGTTCTAACAGTTGATATGGTTGATTTGACGACGATAACTCTAGTTGTATTCATGTTTTCGGCTTGCATTTTCTTTCCAAGTATCCGATAGATAAAGGTTTTTGAGTACATTTTAAACTCTTGATGTTTTACGAGATAAATTATAGAATTTATACATCCATTAAGTTCGGCTCCATAGGTGACCACATAAGTGGAAATATTGAAGATTATGATAGGGAGGCCAAGGTACTAAAAAAATTTAGTCTTAAAGGACCAGTTCAGTAATTTACAACCACATGAAAAAATGACAAAAAATGCTCCATTTTTCATGATCTTTCCGAATATATTCGGAAAGATCATGAAATGGAGCATTTTTTGTTTTTACGGCATGTTCTGAATCGTTGTAGTTTTCGAGATAATTGCATTTGAAATTTTGTATTTGTTACAAGCTCTTCGTTGTAATACACAAACTTTTTTGAGCTTGTAACAAATTCAAAATTTCAAACGCAATTATCTCGAAAACTACAACGATTCAAAACATGTCGTAAAAACAAGAAATGCTACATTTTTCATGATCTTTCCGAAAATATTATGGTTGTAACTGACTGGACTGGTCCTTTAAAGGATCACGATCAGAACAATTAGACTATATTATTTTTTGACCAAAATGTAGAACTCGTTCCCTTGAGTAATTTTGGTTTTTACACAATATTCTGAAAAGGTTTCCTCTTCGAGATCACAGTTGCACAACCCCGGTACCCCCCGATAAAATTTTACCGCGAAGTAGTTCATGGGTCATGGGGTGGGAGGAGTAGGTCATCGGTCTCCAGCGCCGGAAGATCTCCTTCCAAAAAAGGTCGCCAAACTGCGGAGGGGGGGGGTGGGTCATTAAAACAAAAATGTAGGACCGGGGTCTGTGCAACTGTGTTTAAGATATTTGAATTTTAAGACAAAAAACATCTATGTGGGCAATAATGGATCAATAATTCCTTGAAAACTTAAATCTTCGATTTTTGAACCCCTTCCCCCCCCCCCACGATTTTCAAGGAAATACCAGATTTTCAGGGGAACTTCCTGGATTTCAAAGCAATATTGGATTTTCAAGTAAATTGCTGATTTTTATGAACCCTTTGATTTCAAGGAGTTGTTCAGTTCAGTTTCTTACTTACCGCGTATAACATTTGCAAAACCGTAGGGATCACATAAAACACACTATAACACAACAATGCCAATGAAACTGAGATAAATAGCCTCATCTGTGCTTTTGAAATTTCTTTTTGAGCCTGAGCTTGTTGTTTCTTCGTAAATGCCATTTGCCTTGAAAACAACAACAAGGATGTACTATATATCACTAAAATTGACTACGTTTTATTTTCTAAAGATTTCTCTAGTGCATACCAAAGAAAAGGATACTAATGATCCCAGAATAACTAGGAATAATCGTGAAGTAGAGAAAGCCAAAAGGCCTTTGGCATGTACTTAAAGAATAGAGTCCTGATGAATCGGTTCCAAATATTGACATGAATATGATCCATAAAAGAGTGATGATTATGATAAATCCACTAGAAAGGAGCACGTTTTTGAGCTAGAAAAAGAAGCTCCTGTTGGAAATAAAAAATCTTACATAACCATGACTCTTAGCATATAAAGTAGGTCTCCATATAGCGATAAACCTATCAATAGCCATTATTAGAGCGATAACTTGTCCAACCCGATATCCCAATGCAAATGGCATATATAAAATAATACATGAATAAAAATTCAAGCCAAGTAACATATTGTCCATGACTACCATGTTCATAATTCCTTTAATCATACTTCCAACGCCTAAATGTAGATAACAAAATGCTATGTGATAAAGTCCAGAAAGTTAACCTGTGCTTTTTATAGGAATTTCTGGCCCTGGTTTTGGAAACACTGGATTTTCAAGGAGTCCCTGATTTTAAAGGGGAAAACCATGCTGTCCACAAAATTTCATGGGCTTCAATGAATTTCTCCATTGTTTTTAGATCTTTATTTAGTCATTTAGAAGCTTAACCCATTTTTGCCCACTGCTCCATTGAGTGATCATGTTCGGCGTCACCGCCTAACGTAGGCTGCGACTGACTCTGAAACTTCATAGGCCGGAAATCTTATTAGTCACCGGGTAAACAATCTTATTCCGTTCCCTGAATAGGTGCCCGGGGGTTTCTCATTGGTCGATACCTATGAAATGAAAGTTTGAGGGCATCAAATTTTACACCAAAATTTGTAGAGTACTGGTCAAAAATGGGTTAAAATGTACTTTTATCCTATAAATTTTTACATCTTCCTTACCATAGCTGAACAAGGGGGGGGGTACTGTCCCCCTCCCCATTTCGTCTTTTTGCCGAAAATTTGTAATATTTTGCCTAGAATTTTTAAGCGACCATGTCGTATTTAGGAGTCAGTACCCCCCCCCCCTTTATACAGCTATGAGGGGACCATGTCGTATTTAGGGCATCAGTACTCCCCTCCTTGTACAGCTATGTTCCTTACCTATAAAAACATCCGATACACATAGAAAAATAATAAACCAATTGCATTGTGTTGCTCTTAGCTTGGAAAATTTGATAAATAACAAAACCAGATACAAATTTCCTATGGTTGCTAATAGCCCTAGAACAATATAGTAAACTTGTGTTGGTCTAGTGAAATTTATAGCACTATATGTTGAATCGTTCTGATAGTTGTGAGACGTTGAGTTCATTTCAATCTTGTCGAAATCGTAATCTGAAGTTGTCCAAAGTCTTAAAAGTTTACGTCGGATATGAGATTATTGGAGCTAATAGCAAATGTGGACCCAAGTGAGCGTGATGTGAAATCGACTTTTTAAAAATATCTTCAAATCATTTTTTTCTCATATTTGTGGCGAATTTTTGGTTATTTCCGCGTTTTATTTTCATAAAACAATAAATAACAAAAACAATAAAATACAGTAATTTAATTGCATAGATAAAGTTCCGCGACTTGTGCCCAAAAATTATAGAAGACGTCCTTGGTCTGTCCAAATCGCTCACACCATAAGAATTCAGCGAGGTGGCTTTAGGAGTTGATTATCGTGGATTCCCTTCTTTTGAACTCTCCCCATTCTCTCCCGATATTCTGTGTATGGCAGCCTTCTTATGGGAGAAAAAGGTGCCCCTATAAAGACGAAGCCCTAAAAACCGCACAAAAACATATCGAGAGTAATCCTTTTTCGACTTATTTTGACTTGTAGATCCAAATCGGCAACCAGGCTTTTCACAAATCCAGTAGCGACCTCGCATACGATCTTGCATGGGTTCTTGGTAATGGTCGCAATTCATCGAGCCATGGATTAAGTCGAGTGAGACTATCTAGTCCTCAAATTCTTCTTCGGATAATGGAACCTTTTAGCGCAGCTCAAGAAAATTCATCTCATGAAGCTCAGACAGTTGAACCATAGTGAAATAGCTAAAGTCAATATGAAAATAAAACGCGGAAATAACCAAAAATTCGCCACAAATACGAGAAAAAATGATTTGAAGATATTTTTAAAAAGTCGATGTCACATCACGTTCACTTGGGTCCACATTTCCCACTACCTCCAAAATTCCTTTTAGGAGCCGAGATCTGAAATCGTCCCATTCTTGTCATTCCGTTATTGTTCATCCCGTTTTTGTGTTGTTTGAACGATCGTTCCATCCCGTTATTGTGTACGCCAAAAAATATAGTAAAAAGATGTCAAAAGANCTGAAGCGACAATTCAAGTTGGCAGTTTTCATGAATTGATTCGAATTCAAAGTTGTGATAAAAAGTTCATTTCAATTTTTTTATTGTCTTTATTTATTTTGGTTATTCTCAAACTTAATCCTATATTTTAGCCATACTTCGTGCTATTGATTCCATTGCAATTCTTGATTATTTAATTGCGTTGTTTGGTTCGAATAAAGTTAAAAGAAGAACACAACATTATGATCTAATCAAAGTCTAATATTAAAAAAAACTTATTATTATATTAAAAAACTTGACAGCTTCTAGGATTTTTGAAAACTATGCTTAAGAATTTATCAAAATCACATAAAAACATTAGAACCACTAAAAGAAGCAATGAGCCACAAATTGAAAAATTTCTTTATAAATTCGTCTAAACAAAGTACGATATAGGTTGATATTTTTAAAAAATACAATAGCCGACTAATTTTCTATTAAAAAAGTGTGGGGGTATAAACCGATGATACAAGATATTCAATTAGTTTTAATGAATTTACTTCCTCCAGATAAAAATCCTGTTTATGAAAACAACTATAAATATCGATGTTTTCTTACAAAACAGACGAACCCATAAATTTTTTAAAACTACAGGGTGCGAGATGAAACTGCAACATTTCATGATTTTTTTGCGTTTTAATAACATTTTTTCAACAAATTTATTTAGAATACAATAAATAACAATTACAACAACAAGATTTATTCAAAATGTCCACCTTTTGCATCCATGCAAGCCTTTAGTCGCTTCGGAAAGTTGTCCACGATCTTGATCAAAGTTTTCAAGGTGATTTCGTTCCATGCCTTCTTTAAAGCTCGCTTCAAGGATTCCACATTCGGGTGGAGTTTCGCACATGCTTTTTCTTCTAGAATGCTCCATACAGAGTAATCAGAGGGTTCAAATCTGGTGAGTTTGGCGGCCATTCACCGTCGTTGTTGCGTCAACCGATATGAAATTAGGGCAATTCGCACGAATGAAATTTTGGGTCTCGATTGCTTTGTGTCCTGAGGCCCCGTTCTGTTGAAAAGTCCACTTATCGTCGCTAAAAACATTGTTGGCCCATGGGATAGGATGCGCTCGCAGCATCTCTATGTACACGTGGCGGTCGATCTTCGTTTTTTGGTCCACAAACACAAAAGGGGTCTTTTCTCGTGCAGAGATGGCTGCCCAGACCATCACACTTTGGGGCTTCTGTTCTTGCTGTACGACTCGATCTTTTATTTTCGGAGCCTCTTCCGCCCAAATTCGGTCGTTTTGAGGGTTAAAAGCCTAAAAGGGGGTTAAAAAGGAGTTAAAAGTTTAAAAGCAAATACCAACCTGCTCAATGTCGAACAATTTTTCATCGGAAAAAACAATTTGTCGATGATTGCCGCCGGAAAATCGCTGGTACAAAGCTCTGGCGCGCTGTAGCTTCTTCAATTTTGCGGTGTCCGTCAGCTTTTGGCGCTTCAAGAACTTGAACGGCTTCTTCCCAAGGTCTTCACGAAGAATCTTCCTAGCAAAAAAATCTGAAATTCCCAGCCTCTTGGCCAATTTTCGAGTCGAGCTCACTTTGGTCGACGGATTTCTCTTGATCATTCCTTTAGTGCGCTGGATATTCCTTCGACTTCTTGCAGTTTTTTCTCTTTTTCGGTTTTCGTTGCTTCCGGTTTCTTCGAACCTCTTGATTGTTCGAGATACTATCGACGGTTCAATATCAAGATACCGCGCAATTTCACGTATTCCTTTTCCATTTTCATGCGCTCTAATTATGGCAAGTCTCAATTCATTTATTTTAACACTAAAAACAAAATTTTAAATGAAATTTGTTGAAAAAAACAATGAAAACGCAAAAAAATCAAGTGTTGCAGTTTCATCTCGCACCCTGTAGCTAGAAAGATTTGTCATAGTCCAAAACATAAAATTATTATAAGTTTATCGGCAGTTGATACCCTTTTTCGATATAATAAAATCATGTAAAAAAACATTAGAGCCACTAAATGAGAACACAAAATGAAGTATGAGAACACAGAATGAAAAATTTCTTTATATAATCATTAAAACAAATTCGACGTAGATTGATAGTCTAAAAAAATACAATAGCTGACTAATTTTCTATAAAAAATCCCAATTTTACTACTCGTTAGCTTTATAGAAAATATTACTTGAATAAGAAGCAATCAAATTGCCGTTGGTCACAGTTCTTTAATGATTCCTTGCTATTACCCGGTGGCACTGGGTAATCTGAAGACTTGAGCTATTTGACCGGATTTGATGTAGTCAGAAGGAGATTTTCCGTGGTAGCATCCAAACTGTGTAGTCAATGTCTGGCTGCTAGTTCCTTCAGTCAGTGCTTTGCCCATAAATAGTTGCAAAAACACCAATCAGCATGAAAATAGCGAAATGTGACATTTTTTGCATAATTTAACAGTCAAAAATAAGCTGCAAAACTTCAAATGCTTGTCTATACAGGGTTTTTCGGAAAGTTTTTCAAAGTAATGCAATATATGCGTTGTTTACATAATATACAGAGTGCCCAAAAAAAACGAGAATTTTGCCAATTTTGGGGGCATTTTTTTGAGAAAAGTTTTTTCTAAAAACATCATTTCTAGGGGTAAAAATGGCTGAAAAACACGAATCCGGCGTCCAAAAAATTTCTTGACCCCAAAAAACCCCCTAAAATAGCAAACAAACGTGTTTTTTAAGCCCACATCTTATTGGCAAAATTCTCGTTTTTTTTGGGCACCCTGTACTTTTTTAGCGATTTTCTCGATGAATTTGTTTTCTTAATCCACGATATTTTATTGATCATCCTCATCCTTTTTACTTACAAATACGTTCCCGAAACAAAAAATCGAACCATAGAAGAAATTAATCAAGTTTTACTCAAAAATAATCATAAAAAATAAAAATTTTGCGTAATTATGCACAGAAAAACATGGATTTAACTATCCCGATTTTTAACAACAACAAAAAATACAGTAGGGAATCGATTTAGGGTACTTTTCTTTAATAAAATTGAAAAAATAACATTTTTCCAGCTTTTTTGATACTTTTTTTTGATTTTGATAATAAAAGTTCTTGATTAATTATTACACGCTGTTCTTTGTCATAGTAATATCGATCGTATTCCTTCTTGAAACTTTGTAATTAAATCAAAACAAGCTCTAAAAAATATATTAAACTTTTATCTATCGTTCAAACGCACCTTCGATAGGGACCAATACATAAAAGTAAAACTAATTCTGTTCCTAGTGGCCATAGACAAATAACCATGAATATGAGCATAACGGCACTTAAAAGGTGTTGCGGAAAAATAAAATAGAAAGCTACAAATGTTATTACTAGGCTATATACAACAAAGTAAATAATTAAATCGATGATAAGTGCTTGAATAAGATTACGAAACATTTTCAATGTATTTTTTGAAATGCTTGATTTCATAGACTTCATGGTTTTGTAAATTTTAAATGTTGAAAAGGTGATGTTAAGAACAGTGATTGTAACAAATACTAGTGATGTTATTACTGCAACGAAAGGAAAGCCCTAAAAATATTTTTTGTGTTAAAAGCGATGCACTTACCGTAAATACTGTAAAACGCCCCCTGGAGATTTTTTGTACATTTTTAACGGTCTGGGGGTGGTTGTTTTTTCAAGGGTTGAAAAAACAACCACCCCAGATATGCCCGAAACCGTTAAAAATGCACAAAAAACCTCCAAGATGGCGTTTTTTTACAGTAGTCACGGTACTTCCATAGGTGAATAGAGAGTGCCGATCGGCACTTCCCCCTACACTCAAGATGTGAGAGGACCCCCACTCAAAAGTGGTCCGTTGAAATGTACTTTTTGTCAAAAAAAGACAATTTTTCTCAAAAATTACTCATTTTTTGTCAAAAATAACGACTTTTTTAATCAAAATAGCGATTTTTTTGCCAAAAATAGTTTTTTGAGTAAAAATGGCATTCTGAGCATGGATTAATAAGGATAAAAAAAATGACTAAAATTTTAATTTTTTTCCATAACCCGACCTCGGACGGCCAATTTTCGGTGATGGTCCTAAAAATCTACATTCTGCGGGCGTCAATGGGAGGGGGGGGATAGTACCGCTTCTCGAACACTTATGTTATCCCCCTTCCATTCAAAGATGGAGGGGACCCCCACTCAAACTTATCCAAATGGATCCCTCTCTATTCATATATGCTTACTTCTATGCCCACGATTATACGTGAAGGAAACTTTTCTGTTATGATAGTAAGATTTTCTCTAATATATTTTTCAACCTGATCAACGGGTAAGCGAGATACGTGTAAAGGTACAACAAAGCCGAATAAAAATAAAATAAATGATACTACAAAAATCGTTAGAACATATTTAGAATTGTTCATAAATTGTTGTAAAAAGCGGTTTTCTGTGGTTTGAGCAAAGCGATAAATAAATAAGATATTGATTTGATAGATACATTGAAGTGTCAATAACATTGTAAAACATAATGAATGACACCCGATTTCTCTTATATCGATAGAGAAAAGCTCGGTAACTCCACCTAAATTTTTTGACACTTCGTATTTTTCTCCGACCTTTTCGTATTTTTGATCTTTACTAAGTAGTCAACACTTCATGTTTCCGACCCCCTTGTTCAGATGTAGGTACTAGTCCGATCCTGGGCCCTCGGGTCCTGTCTATTTCTGTTCTCATGACAAGAAAGGACAGTCAGAAGGATGCGTCTAAAATAGAAAAAATCGATCCTCATCAATCGAGTGGATAGCCCCATTATCTCTCATTTGGGTGGGTGAGACGGAGTGTATAACGACTTCACTTACCAAGTATAGCAAAGAAGTATGTATGCAAGAAAAATCTAGGTTGAAGCAACCCAAACATAGCTTCCACCATATAAATATTTATTACATATGCTAATAAAAACCACTTATAGTTGCCCATTTGTATCGAAGACTTAAAAATGATGGCCCAAACAAGAATAACACAAACGACTGTCGTCAAGAGTAAGACGATAGTCATAAAAATGGGGTAGATAATAGTTAAAATCATAGGAGGATCAATAAATTTTTGCATCTTAAAAAATACTGAAAACTCAACTTTATTCTCGTAAGTTTTTCGCAGAGTAAACGTTTGGCAAAATTTATTCGCTAATCGACTATTTTTTTCACCTGTTTTTTAGCGGTTAATAATTACATGATACTTATCTTAATCTTTTAATATTAAACGAGAAATGTCTGTCTGTCTGTTTGTGTCACCGAATTTTGTAACCTTAAGTCCAATCCCGTTACAACTTAGATTTTTGGAAAGAGCTCGGCAAGAGAAGAAAAACGACACCAAAATCATGGGGGTACCCCCTTTGGAAAAAATTCAATTTTGCATTTTTGTTGTCTTTTCAACTTAGGTATTTGATCAGAAATGAAAAACCATTGTCTTCATGGCGCAGTTGGTAAAGCGTTAGTTTTGCAGACGGAAAGGTGCAAGTTCGATTATCTTCCCCGCCGAAATATTTTAAGTTTTTTCAACAAGTTCTTTTTTTGAAAAAAATCGATTTATTTAAACAAAAGCGAAAATTGGATAGAGTTGAAAAAAATCGAAAAAATTCAAAAAATTTTTTTTTCCATATGTTTTTCGAGAATGAAAACTCTTGAACTCACCCTAAAGACAATTTATTTTCTCGTTAACAGGTGATAGTTTGAGGCATTAAAGTTAAGTTTGGTTGCTAGCATGTTTTATTGTTCAATGCCATTTTGCTCCAATCAATTTAATAATTTTCATGAATAACTTGATCTAATAAGAGATGTTGAATTATTCTCTAGAAGCTTTCTACAGCCCTTTTTTAGTGTCAATCTATGGTCCAATAATGGATTTTACTGCCATTGTTTCCACCTTCTGCTTTATTTTCATCACTTATTTAATCATATTCCAAGCCCAAAAAATCACTACTTACAAATGGCTTCTTTTAAACAGCATTTTCTGGAGCTATGCCGCAGACCTGTTTTCGAGCTCTGTCCTTCTAGTTTTTTTCTTCCCTGAATTAGCAGCATATTTACATGGTGTATTGGCTCCATATATTAATGCTTTACCGGCTTTGTTGATCCTATTAGGGCTATATTTGAACAAAAGTTGTGCTGTTCTGATAAATATAGTTTATCGAAGGGCTCAACTTTGGAACACAGGAAGGCTTTATGAATTTTTCAAAAAGCCAATGAATTTATTCATCTTCGCTGTTTTTCTTCATTTGACATTATATGGATTAATTATCATGCCTTTTTTGTTTATTAAATTTGAGGTAAAAAATACTTGTAGCATATTAGTATCGCATTAAACTTTTTAGGATTCTAGTGATTTAATATCTCTAGAAGCACCGGCTTTGCTTCCAATTTATTATGAAATTAACCAACGCAACTATTGCCATCCTGCTAATTTTGTCTGCATTTGGGGGTTGCCTTCGAATGATTCGAATTACTTCCTTTTATTTCTGATAATAGGGGTGACTTTAGCTCACATAATTGCTACTTATTGTACCTATGACATGCATAGAGCGGTTACAAATTTAGAAAAATTAACGCTAAGTTTATCCACGAAGCGTCTTCAAAGAATGCTTCATCGCTCTTGTGTAATAGAATTTTTCGTTGTATTGGCGTTTCTTACCGTTCCTGGAAAAATTTGTTTCATATTGCTGATGTTCAAAGTGCCTTATACAGGACATCTGGCGATAATTACCATTATTTTGTCGTCATTTCAAACTTTGGTTAATGTTATGGCTCAATGTTATTTCATAACACCATTTAGAAAATGGATTCTCAAGAAATTTAGATTAAATACTGAAAGTAATCATGTTGGTGTAATAACAATTTAATAAAATGTTATATATAATTCTATGAAAAACAGTAGTAACATAAAATTTTTCCAGAACATAAGATTTTCAACGAAAATCGTTATAAATGGGTCTAACTTTTCACCATGATCGAGTTTTTGACTTCTTAGTGCATGATAGGGCAGACGCTCTTCGCTAAATAATCATCATCTAAGTTTTTGTTTTTGTCCCCATGAAGTTTTCCTTGTTGTTTCATTTTCTCAATAGATTTCATTTGCTGTTTGCGCATTAACATATAAATTAATGGTACTAGGAACGAATTTCACTTACTTTTTTTCGGAATCTAGTTTCCGAATCTAATTTCCGCGAATCTGGTTTCCTGGCTACCGTCCAAGTCATACATGCACAAGCAGGGGGGTGCAGGTTGGTCGAATACGAATTGATCGTCGCCTCCCGAATGACGACCAAAAAAAAAAAAGGTCGCCAAAAAATTTAAAACATCACGAGTTCAACTATACGAATTGATCCTTAAATTTTTTCCTCGATACGACGAATTGAGGGGGGTGCAGCTTAGTAAAAGTTTGGCTTCCAAAATATTCCATACAGAATAGTCAAGTGGATTCAAATCAGGCAAATTTGCTAGCCATTCATTCTGAGAAATGAAATTTGGAAATTGGTCCAGGAAGATCTGAATGTCATAAACTTTGTGTGCAGGAGCAGAATCTTGTTGACAAAACCAAAAACACCAAAATTCTTCACCAAATGTTCTTCGGCCCTCTTGCGTCGGAAGTTGACGTGAAAAACCCATTTTCGTCGCCTGTGATTAGGCGTGGTAAAAAATACTTGCGGTTGTATCGGCTTAAGAGAAATGGCGATATGGACATCGCTGCCATTTGTTTGTTAAGCTTGAATCTTGGATTTCTCGATTTTGGTTGTTTGAATGAGACTAAAATTCATAAGCAATAAAAGTTGTTCAACCTATGGTAAAAATTTGATAAACTTTTGTCGCTTAGGGTGCGCACTAGTTGTTGTGCCGCGAGTTGTGCTGTGAGTTGTGCCGTGAGTTGTGTCGTCGTTTTACAACGGTGGCACGATCGGCACAACTGCTAACGTCATGCCGCCTCCGAGTTGTGCCTGCACAACTGCTAACGTTGTGCCGTAGTGCAACGGTACAACTGCTAACGTCGTTGCTAGCGTCGTACCGCGCGCGGCACAACAGCTAGCTGACGTAGTATTGACAGATCCACAAAGGTTGTTTCGCCAAACGCAATATGAGAATTTTCCATATATTTTTCGAGAATGAAAACTCTTGAGCTCACCCTAAAGGCAATTTATTTTCTCATTAACAGGTGATATATTTGATGCATTAAAGTTAAGTTTGGTTACTAGCATTTTTTATTTTTCAATATTATTATTGCTCTAATCAATTTTATAATTCTCATTAATAACTTGATCTAATAAGAGATGTTGAATTATTCTCTAGAAGCTTTCCACATCCCTTTTTTAGTGTCAATCTATGGTCCAATAATGGATTTTACTGCCATTGTTTCCACCTTTTGATTTATTTTCATCACTTATTTAATCATATTCCAAGCTCAAAATATCGCTACTTACAAATGGCTTCTTTTAAACAGCATTTTCTGGAGCTATGCCGCAGACCTGTTTTCGAGCTCTATCCTTCTAGTTTTTTTCTTTCCTGTATTAGCAGCATATTTACATGGTGTATTGGCTCCATATATTAATGCTTTATCGGCTTTTATGATCCTATTTGGGCTATATCTGAACAAAATTTTGCTGTTCTGATAAATATAGTTTATCGAAGGACTCAACTATGGAACAAAGGAAGGCTTTATGAGTTTTTCAAAAAGCCAATGAATTCATTCATCTCCACTGTTTTTCTTCATTTGATATTTTATGGAATAGTGATTGTGCCTTTTTTATTTATTAAATTGGAGGTAAAAAATTACTAGTAGCATATTAGGATTGCACTAAATTTTTTACGATTCTAGTGAATCAATATCTCTAGAAGCACCGGCTTTGCTTCCAATTTATTATGAAATTAACCAACGCAACTATTGTCATCCTGCCAATTTTGCCTGCATTTTGGGATTGCCTTCGAATGACTCGAATTACATCTTTTTACTTGCGCTAATAGGGTTGACTGTAGCTCATATACTTGCTATTTGTTGTATCTATGCATAGAGCGATTACAAATTTAGAAAAATTAGCGCTAAGTGTATCCACGAAGCGTCTTCAAAGAATGCTTCATCGCTCTTGTGTAATCGAATTTTTGGTTGTGTTGGTGTCTCTTAAAGGGGGGGGGTGCAAATCATGGCCCTTTCCACAAAAAAATTTTTTTTCTAAAAAAATCATTTTTAGGGGTAATTTTATGCGAAAAATCGATTGCGCGCACCGCCAAAAATTAAAAATGCTTCCCTGACCCTGATTCAGGGTCAAAAATTTTTTTTCGAATTTTACTTTGTGCAAAAAAAATTTGATGCAAGAAGGTCTCGAATCGAGACCTTTGTGATCAATAGCCCACTGCTTTGCCACTACACCACCGAGATATGTTTGTAAAAATACGTTTTTTAAAACCAAGTGCTAGTGTAAAAAAGATCGATAAAATCTATATTTTCCCTGAATCAGGGTCAGGGAAGCATTTTTAATTTTCGGCGATGCGCGCAATCGATTTTTCGCATGATTTTACCCCTAAAAATGATCTTTTTAGAAAAAAATTTTTTTGTGGAAAGGGCCATGATTTGCACCCCCCCTTTAAGGCTCCTGGACAAATTTGTGTATTATTGCTGATGCTCAAAGTGCCATATACAGGACATCTGATGATAATTATTATTATTTTGTCGACATTTCAAACTTTGGTTAATGTTATGGCTCAATGTTATTTCATAACACCATTTAGAAAATGGATTCTCAGGAAATTTAGATTAAATACTGAAAGTAATCATGTTGATGTAATAACAATTTAATAAAATGTTATATCTAATTCTATGAAAAAATGTAGTAACATAAAATTTTCCAGAACATAAGATTTTCAACGAAAATCGTTATAAAAAACGAAAATGGAAAATCATTATGGGTCTAACTTTTCACCATGATCGAGTTTTTGACTTCTTAGTGCATGATAGAGCCGACGCTCTTCGCTAAATAATCATCATCTAAGTTTTCGTTTTTGTCCCCATGAAGTTTTCCTTGTTGTTCCATTTTCTCGATAGATTTCATTTGCTGTTTGCGCATTAACATATAAATAAATAATGCTAATGCGCAACTTGTTCTGTTCACAAGTAAAAGTACTTTTTGATCATGTACCTTGGTAATAAGAAAAATTGTTTAGTTTAAAACAATCTAAACAATGATATCATATATAGACTATTTATCTATATAGGGTGGCGCACAAAAAACCGGATAAACTCATTTTTTGGAATAGTGGAGCTCGGATTAACCACGCCGAGAACGTGGAAATATAGAAAATTTTTAAATTAGGCAAAAGTTTTCGAACCCGAAACTCCTGGCTACCGTCCAAGTGCACTACCATTGTGCTACCGAGATCTAATACTTATGTCCGTTAATTGGTGAATACTTGACGGTGTATTTTCCAATTAACGGGCATAAGTCATCTATCAGTAATCCCTACGTCCGTCTTGTACTATTAATCGGATGGCACACACAGGTGTTATATACTTAAAAATTTTTAAATATAGTTTATTTAGCAAAATAACAATAATCATTCAAAATGACCTCCTTAGCTTGAATACACTGTTCCAATCTTTTTGAAAAGTATCTACGATCTGTGCTAAGATTTCTGGCGTAATTTCATCCCACGCCTGAATCAGGGCGCACTTTAAAGATTCGATGTCTTTATGAGGCTTAGTAAAAGTTTGGCTTCCAAAATATTCCATACAGAATAGTCAAGCAGATTCAAATCAGGCAAATTTGCTAGCCATTCATCCTGAGAAATGAAATCTGGAAATTGGCCCAGGAAGATCTGAATGCCATAAACTTTGCGTGCAGGAGCAGAATCTTGTTG
>OZJO01028846.1:0-21138 GCA_900406225.1 Acrobeloides nanus | reverse complement strand
TTTGCGTCAACTTTTACCATATTTTGGAATTTCTTGTTAGTAATTGTATCGATTCGAAATTTTAAAGGGGGAGTTCAGGTAGAAATGTTTTTAAAATTAAAAAAAATGACATTTCTAGGGTAAATTTTATGCGAAAAATCGATTGGAATAAATTTAGAAGCGTGAAAATGCTTCCTTGACCCTGATTCAGGGAATGTAGGTCGTATATTGAAGCGAAAATCGAAAAATTTGGTTTAAACAAAAAAGACCCCTTCGAGGTAATTTTATGCGAGGAATCGATTGCGAATAATTCTGGATTATGGATGAATACGTTTTTTTGACCTTGATTCAAGAAGAATTCGATGTTTTGAACACATTTTCGCTTTAATACACAACCTCTATTCCCTAAATGAGGGTCAAGGAAGCATTTCGAAACCTATTCCAATCGATTTTTCGCATAAAATTTACCCTAGAAATGTCATTTTTTTAAATTTAAAAAAATTTTCTACCTAGCCATGGTTTGAACTCCCCCTTTAAAGGACCAGTCCAGTAATTTACAATCATATGAAAAAACGATATATTCGGAAAGATCATGAAAAATGGGACATTTTTTGTTTTTACGGCATGTTCTAAATCGTTGTAATTTTCGAGATAATTGCGTTTGAAATTGTGAATTTGTTACAAGCTCTTCGTTGTAATACACAAACGTTTTTGAATTTTTTGCGGAAAAATTGATTTTTGCACAATTTTTAAAATTTTCATAAAAAACATTGTAGCTATAATTTTTATAGCTAAATGAGACGAACAAAATGGCACCAAAATTATTCAATTTGAACATTGTTTTGGGTTATTGAAACGAAAATTTTGATTCATGTTTTCGTTTCAATAACCCAAAACAATGTCCAAATTGGATAATTTTTGTGTCATTTTGTTCGTCTCATTTAGCTATAAAAATTGCTACAATGTTTTTTTTATGAAAATTTAAAAAATTGATGCAAAAATCGATTTTTCCACAAAAAAATTCAAAAACGTTTGTGTATTACAACGAAGAGCTTGTAATAAATTCAAAATTTCAAACGCACTTATCTCAAAAACTACAACGATTCAGAGCATGCCGTAAAAACAAAAAATGCTCCATTTTTCATGATCTTTCCGAATATATCGTTTTTTCATACGATTGTAAATTACTGGACTGGTCCTTTAAGCTAACGATTAAGAAGGATAACACAAAAAATTTAACTAGTTTAATTTATTGTACGACCGATAGAGGTCGCGATAAAATAAATAATGGACAATAAAGTCAAAATTAAACACATAGAATACACCTATAATTGGCAATAACTAACATAAACTAAACTAACATGGTCATCGGATACAGAGTAAAACTATAACTTGACAACATCAGACAACCTAACCCGCTTTAAATTGGCAATAAAAAGGGAAGGTGGTAGACATGTAATTTCAGTTGGAAGTTTAAGGTACATCTTTATTACTCTAATTGTAAAATATTCAATTCTACAAGTTTTGGTGGATGTAAGTATCAGAATACCCATAGAATGTGCTCTGGTTATATAAAGATCGCAAAAAAGAGGAAAGGATGTTTGTATAGCAACTTCATTAGTTTTAAACCGGTGGAAAAGAATTAAACCTTAAGCCTTCTATCATACAATGTGTCAGGAAAAGTTCAACAAACATACTTATAGAATACACCTACATCGATGGAAGACGAGTGAAATGCCCACGCTCGATTATCGTGGAATTTTGTTTAGAATTCGAAAATTTTTTAAAATTTTCACGTGGGTGGCCACCCCCTATAGTAGCTCCAAAAGTTTTGTATAATACTCTTCGGCAAAATGATATTTAAAACAATGATAAAAATCTAATTTATTCTTTTTAATATCTATTTACAAAATCTCTTGAAAATAGAACATTATAATAACCTGTAGACCCCGATGGCCGACGCTATTAATGAAAAGGTCGCCGTGGTTCGTTTCGACAATCTACCGGACCATAAAAATTTGAAAGGCAATGAATTGATGGCACTAATAAAATCCGACGAAAGTCCAATTAATGTAAGTCTATCGATAGATGAATCTTTTCTGCGCAGCGTCTTCAACACTATGCTCCTCAGTGATTTCACAATGCCAGCAAATAGGGCAACTAAAAATTCAGAGTGCTTTCATTACGCACACAAACAGCTGTAATTAAATTCTACCTATCCACAAATAGAGGCAATAATTAAACCACTTTGCGGCGTTCGCCGTTATAACACCAGCATCGGCTAGCCAGGCTATGACCTCACAAAATCCATAAATCGTATAAGCTCCGGTGATCACTGAGTTTAAGCTATGGTCGACAGGATCTGCGCAAGTCTTGGCATCTTGGATAAGATCACGAGATGCTTGAAACATTGAGCTATAAATTTGGCGTTAGCGGTGTTTGAGAATCTGCTGTGTTGTTAAACAACAGTTTTAATGTGCAAAACTGTTGTAATCTGTTGTGTTGATCCTCGACCTTTCCCTGAATCAGGGCCAGGCGTGCATTTTCAGGGTTCGGGAATACGCGTAATCGATTCACCGCCTATCGGTGACAGGATAAACTGAAACAATTACAAAATTGCCCTATTTTTCTTAAACACTCTGTAAAATTCTTAAAAATAGACAATCCAATGTCCACAAAAAATGGGGGATTAGCAATCTTGAAAAAAACATTTTCTAGACATTTTCGAGGTGAAAAACGCTTCTCTAATTCAGGGAAGGCGTATTGTGTATCGAAGCGAAAGTTGTAAAAATGCGATTTTTGCCTAAAAACAACCCCTTTTGGGGTAAAAATGTGCGAAGGAATCCAAATTTGAAATTTATAAAATTCAAGATTTCAAATTTGGTCATGATAAAAGACTTACGGATGGTTCAATTGCCTCAACACCAGTCTGGTTTGACTCAATTGTTTGGCTAAGCCCAAGATAATTTTAGCTTTTTCTGGATCCATTTTTGTCGACCAAAGAACAAGGGTAAAATATGCGGTTCTTAAATGAAAAATAAACTTAAACATAATTGGGAAGAACCAACCTTATAACTTTATCACGCCCTGCATACATACTCAGCAATCTAAAATTTTAAACAATTTTGAAAAAAATGCAGATATATACTTGACTTGTTTGTCCAAGCTAATCATTTGAGCCATATCTAGTTAGTTGAAGAGATTAAAATTTTCTTATTAGGCTACAATAAACCTAAAGCAATGGAAATTTGGTAATCACAAAAATCACAGATGATTTATACTTGTAAAAATATGACACAGGCCTTCAATGAGGAGATCAAAAATAGACTACAATTTTTGTAGAGAGTTGTCTACATAATACAAAAAAGTCTCGTATAATAGAAAAATACAAACACATTAAAATTTATCTTAAAAATTAGACTAGTTGAGCTGCTGCAACGGCATGGGGCCGTTAAGCTAGAGTTAAAAGATCAATCCACTTTTGTGTTTTTGATGCCATGTGAAAGAGCACAAAATTTAGAGCATTTTTTGCTTTTACGGCACCACTTGAAAATCTATCGTAAAAAGTTATGAGCGAAAGAAAATTGCGAAGAAAATTTTCAAATAAGTTTGAGCATTGAAACGAAGAGCTTGTGGGATCAATCAGATTGTTGGAGAAAGTTCCCTTTACACGTGCATTTATCATTAAAAAAATTGGAGTGACAAATTTTTGCTTGGTCACAATCTTTTATAGGCTAATGCATCCCTGCGTGGTCTTGGATTTTCCCGCTGAACAACCACGCAGGGATGCCTCGAAAGTCTATAAATAGGCAATCGTTTCGCGAAAACTTCACCGTCGAATTCGACACAAAGGCAAAGCTATGAAAGAACTTCAAGACTTCAAGCTAAACGACTTGTACGATAAGCTGAGACTGAAAGAAGACGAATTTCAAGAATGGCTATCAGAAATTGGGCTATTACATGCTTCAAGGACTTGTGCTTGCGGGAATCCGATGAGAAAAAACAGAGGAGTGGAATTCTCCATTGGCGATGTTTTCGTGCCGTTCATAGACCAGCTGCACCAACAATCGGCTTCAAAGTTGGCACTTTCTTCGAAAATGCAAGCCTCGACTTAAAAACAATATTCAAGCTCGCATACTTATGGTGCATGAACCTGCCGCTCGAATACGCTGAATTTGAAACAGAAGTTGCACATCGTCACATCGTTGATTGCTACAAGAAGTTCCGTCAGATTTGCGTCCGCTATTTTCGAGCCCAAAATGTTTGATTTTCAAAAAATTCTTTTACAAACAGCATTTTTTCGCTCCATTGTCTGTAAAAGTTTTTTGAAAATCAAAAGTTTTATCCTAATGAGATCGAACCTGCAGGCCCAACGTTGCTTAACTTGCCAGATCGTACGGGAGGCTTTCTTACCCATTGCACTATAGAGCGCCAACTTTTTTACTCACTCAAGAAGAGTTTCTTGGAGTGAAAAAGACCATAACTAGCGCATATTATGTATTAATAAAAAAGTACCATAGTCTGTGACATACGTTTTAAAAATGAGTGCGTTAGTGAATTGTTTGAAATGGTTACAAAATGAAGAGAAAACAAGTATACTATAGAGCTAAAAGTGGCCAATTTCCAAGACGGATGCTTTCTGCATCCGAAAAACATGTGTTGCCAACGCAACGGACTATTTGAAGTCAATCAAAAAACACTTTTTTTACATTTTTGTATTACCATAATTTTCAATTAAAGGACCCCATCCACTTGTGAGAAGTTGATTCCATGTAAAAGAGCAGAAAATTCTGAGAATTTTTTGCTTTTCGATCACTACTTAAAAATCTAACCATAAAAAGTTATGAGCAAAAAAAGTTCAAACGAGTTTGAATATTGAAACGAAGGGATTGATTTTAGGTTTTGCTTATAAAGTTTAAAAATTAAAGATTTAATTAAAAAAAAACAAAGACGGCATTCTTTATAGCTCGACGAGACGAACAAAAACACACCAAATTGATCCAATTTGAAAATAGTTTTGGGTTATTGAAACGAAAACCTTGATTCACGTTTTTCGTTTCAATGTTCAAAAGAATTTGAACTTTTTTTCTTTTGCGCATAACTTTTATGGTTAGATTTTCAAGTAGTGGTCCAAAAGTAAAAAATGCTCCAAATTTTATGCTCTATCACATGGAATCAACTCCTCAGCAATACTTCAACGCATGAATGAAATTTTTAGACATGTAATGGCTCTTATCATGGTGGGCTAAAAAAGCGTAGTTGATAATGCTTAAAGTACCTTTGATGGTACTGATTTACTATCCTCTATCCATAGGGCTTACTTTCTATCAAAAATGGTTTATTAAGGTAAGAATGGTCACCACCATTTTTTCGACACATTTTACCTTTCAAATTTTTATTATAGAATTACCGTTTTCCTTTATTCATCGTTTTATTCCACTATCTAACCAAATTCCTTATCGCATATCTAGTGAGATTTCTCGTGGAATGTTATACAAAAACTCGTCGCGTACGGGTGCCATTGCGTCAACAGCTACAGTGGCTAATGCCTGTTGGGGTAAGATATCGGGCCAGTCCTTGCCTCAGACAGCAGCTGCGCGCTGCAGCTGCTGCTGCGTGACTAAACAGCTGCTGCGCGCTGCGGCGCAGCTGCTGTCTGAGACAAGGACTGGCCCATCAAAATTTATTTTTTTTAATCCATTTTTTGCATTAAAAGACTAGTTTAGTGAGAAAAAAGATGCCATTGTTTGTTGATTTCGGAAAATTCATGAAAAATGGAGCATTTTTTCTTTTTACGGCATCTTGTGAGATCTGAATCGTTGTACTTTTCGAGGTAATTGCGTTTGAAATTTTGAATTTGTGACATGTTTTTGTTGTAATACACAAACTTTTTTGAATTTTTAAATCGATTTTTAAAATTTTCATAAAATGAACACTGTAGCAATTTTTATAGCTAAATGAGACGAATAAAATGGCACCAAGATTATTCAATTTGAAAATTGTTTTGGGTTATTGAAGCGAAAATTCTGATTCATGTTTTCGTTTCAATAACTCAAAGCAATTTTCAAATTGATAATTTTTGTGTCATTTTTTTCGTCTCATTTAGCTATAAAAATTGCTACAATGTTCATTTGATGAAAATTGAAAAAATCGATGCAAAAATCAATTCAAAAAGTTTGTATTACAACGAAAACATGGAATTTCAAACGCAATTATCTCGAAAACTACAACGATTCAGAAGATACCGTAAAAACAAAAAATGCTCCATTTTTCATGAACTTTCTCCGAATATCAACAAAAAATGGCAAATTTTTTCCCACTGAAAACATTAAATATTTCAGATATGTGCTTCCTTGGACATAGGCCTTTCAAATTGGGCGCTAGAATATGTTACCATAAGCCTGTACACGATGGCAAAATCATCGTGAGTCTTTTGTACTTTTCTCTAATACTACAGGGTGTATCGAAAACAAACCGAAATTTGGGCGATTTTTTCATGCTTTTTCGACCCGAAAATTTTTTCAAAAATGACCCTGGGCTAATTTTATGCTGAGAATCGATTGCGCGCATTTTCAACGCTTCTCTGACCCTGAATCAGGGAACCGGAGCGTGTGCATTGAAACGAAAATTGAAAATTTTTAGATTTTCTGGAGATAAATTTATGCGGGGAATCGATTGCGCGCATTTCCGAAGCTTGAAAACGCTTCCCTGGCCCTGATTCAGGGAAATAAGAGTATGTATTGAAGCGAAAATCGACATGTACTAATTTCCCTGAATCAGGATCAGGGAAGCGTTTTCAAGCTTCGGGAATGCGCGTAATCGATTACCCGCATAAATTTACTCACAGAAAATCTAGAAATTTTTGATTTTCGCTTCAATACACACACTCCGATTCCCTGATTCAGGGTCAAGTGTCGAAGAAACATGAAAAAATCGCCCAAATTCCGGTTTTTTTCATACACCCTGTAATCGTCCCTTTGTTTAGTTCGATTCTATTTATTGTTGGCTTCTCGTTGCTATTGAGGCTTGAACGTTGGAAACCCATACTCGGCGCGACGGCCGCGCTTATCTCTTCGGGACTCTTCCTCTTCACCTGGAAATCTACCCAGCTTGACTTACTCGGCCTCTTGCTCATCGAGCTAGCTGCGCTGTGCACGGGAATACGATGGGCAGTCTCGCAGTATATAATGCAGCGCGAAGAGTCTCCAACGCCATTGCGCCATCCATTAGACATGGTGGCTCATGTTCAGCCGTGGATGATTTTGGCTATTCTCCCGATGATTCTTATATTTGAAGGTATAGCCACTGTTTCAACGAGAGAGAAAAAACTGCTCACGTGGCCAAATGGCTAGAACGTTGGACATGATTATTATTGACTCTTATAGGCGCTGGTTCGAATCCCATCAGGGACGAAATCGTTTTTTAAAAGGAGTTTGCTTTAATAACTTTTTATGATTCGCCACAAAAAGATTTTGCCCTGGTAGGATTCGAACCAGTGCCTATAAGAGTCAATAGTAATCTTGTCCAGTGTTCTAACCATTTGGTCACGTGGGCAGTTTTTCTCTCTCTCGCTGAAACAGACTATATCTTTCTTATGCTTTGAAATTCTAGGTTCTGAAATTACATTCCAATCCATAACACATTACAATGGTGCGTTTCAGCCATTCGTGATTTTTTCATTGCTCGTGACTGGCGGGCTGATCGCTTTCCTCATGGAGATGAGCGAATATTTGTTGTTGATGGCAACCAGTGGGATTACGTTGAATATTCTTGGTAAATTATTATGGTTCTTTTTAATGGATATGGATGTTTTATAGGCATAATCAAAGAGGTGATTTCTCTCCTCTTAGCACATCTGTTACATGGAGACAATTATGTTAGCGGAGTCAACCTAGTAGGGTAAGTGAACACTGTATAAGTGGCCGAATAAGTGTTGCTAAAAATTTTCGAAATCCGTTGATCCTAACATTGTCAAAAGTTACTTTGAAGTTTTCAAAGCCGACTTTCTTCACCTTAACAAAATGTTATAAATTTAATTTTTGTATGAAAACAGAGCTCTAGTCCCTCTAACAAATGCAAAAAACCGTATATAAAAATTATTTAACAGTGGCGAGATATTTGACTTTGAAGTTGATAGTCAAAACATGAGGCAAAAACAAAATGACGCACCCGGGAATCGAACCCTCGACCTTCTGGCTGCTAGTCGAACGCGCTAACCACTACACCATNCATGCAAAAAACCGTATATAAAAATTATTTAACAGTGGCGAGATATTTGACTTTGAAGTTGATAGTCAAAAAATGAGGCAAAAATAAAATGACGCACCCGGGAATCGAACCCTCGACCTTCTGGCTGCTAGGCGAACGCGCTAACCACTACACCATGTGGTTAGCGCGTTAGACATGTGGTGATGGTGTAGTGGTTAGCGCGTTCGACTAGCAGAAGGTCGAGGGTTCGATTCCCGAGGCGTCATTTGTTTTTGCTTCATTTTTTGACTATCAACTTCAAAGTCAAATATCTCGCCACTGTTAAATAATTTTTATATACGGTTTTTTGCATGTGTTAGAGGGACTAAAGCTCTGTATTTTCATACAAAAATTAAATTTCTAACATTTTGTTAAGATGAAGAAAATCGACTTTGAAAACTTCAAAGTAATTTTTGATAATGTTAAGATCAACGGATTTCGAAAATTTTTAGCAACACTTATTCGGCCATTGTTCAGCTACAATTTAAAAAAGACCGCATGAACGACTAAAAACATTGATGTTGCAGACCAAAATGAACGTTCTGTAGCTGTGGTTTTTTGAATTCTTGGGCACCCCCTTCCCGAACTGATTTCGGCCAGAACTCTCCCGAAATTATTCGAAATCTAGATCCCCCATCCCACGATTTATGATTGTTAAGTGCCTTTTTTACTTTCAGATTGCTATTGGTATTTATTGGAATGTCCTTGCATGGCTTCTCAAGGCATAAAGCACCAGCTCACTCCCTTACTCCCCCGCCTAGAATAATTTCACCCTCGACCGATTTTGCGGATGACCGAAAATTCCTATTGTTAGATGAGCCTAGCTGACTAAAAGCCTAGTCATTTGTTTCACGGGTTCTACGCTCAACTATAAGATCCGACATATAAGCATGATAATTCAGAGTTTTTATTGAAAATAAATTTATGTACAAATATAAACTTTTTTTCAAATAGGTATATAGGAACTATACGAGAATCAATGTAGGATTTGGCCATGAGGGAACAAAAGTCACATGGGGGAAGGGACCAAGAGGTAAATTTGTTCATTTCTCGGATTTGGGGGGGGGAGGGGGTACAAGGAGTCTGCGGGCCCCCGCAACTGGTACATGTAAGACTATAATATTAGTTGATCATAAAGACTATAGAAAATGATACGATTATGCCAAATATGAGTTATGCAAAATTCGATATTTTGTACAAAATTCGATTTGTTATCAAAAATACGATTGTTGGCCGAAATTCGATTTTTGACCAAAATTCGAAAATTTCGTCAAAAATCGATTTTTTTATACCAAAATTCGATTTTTCGATACAATTCGATTTTTTGGAAAATTTGATATTTTGACCAAAATCAGATTTTTTGACCAAAATTCGATTTTTCGACACAATTTGCTTTTTTGGAAAAATTCGATTTTTGACCAAAATCACATTTTTTGACCAAAATTCGATTTTTATATATCAAAAATACGACTTATATATATACCTTTTAAAAAATCAAATGAGGAAGCTACTGGTGAGACTAAAAATGAGATCATTTAAAAAAATTCAAAATTCTTCGATCAGCGAAACATTCGAGCATTCCAAAGATTCTTCACTAGTTTCTTCAAGCTCTATTAACACGTTCTCCTCACTCGCCAAAAGCTTTTCAATTTCCTCATCATCTATACGCGTGTGTGGTCTTTTGAGGCTTCGCTTAGACGGAGATTCTAACAACTTCGGTCCCATGTTCGGATAAGACACGATGTTTGTGAGTATTGTAATCAATGAGTCAATTCCCAGGAGATAGCCGTCGTCTGAAAAAAATGGTCATAGGGTTTAATGGAACGAAGAGGATGGAATGAAACGAATAAAACGATACGAATGAAACGACATAATAGGACGAAACTAAATTCAGGGTTTTCGTGTTAATATTCAGGCAAATTCAAACCCGTTTCCGATGATACGAATGAAACGATCGAATAAAACGATACGAATGAAACGATACAAATGAAACGAAATCAAATTCAGGGTTTTCGTGTCAATATTTAGGCAAATTCAAACCCGAATTGTTTTGATTCTTGTAGACCAGTTTCAGGCAAATCGTTTCGTTCGTGTCATTTCACTCATTTCGTTCGCATCGTTTCAAACATTTCGTTCCAAATTCAGGGTTTTCGTGTCAATATCCAGGCAAATTTAAACCTGTTTCCGGACGCCGTTTGGAAATGAAATCGTTTCATTCGTATCGTTTCATTCGATTATTTCATTCGTATCGTTTCATTCGATTATTTCATTCATATCGTTTCAAACCTTTCGTTTTATTTGAGTCTATGCCAAAAAATGGTGTGCTATTTCGCGTGTGCTAAAAAATAATTACCCGTGCCCGTGTACTCATTGTCATTCAAAAACCCGTTATACGTTGAATGAGCAAAATCAATCATGCGCAGCACTATGGGCTCATTGTCGTCTGCGCCATCATACGCTATCTAAAAATTATTAAATGACCCCTCATTCACTTGTAGGGAGTTGATTCCATATGAAAGAGCATAAAATTCTAAGCATTTTTTGCTTTTGGTTCGCTACTTGAAAACCTAACCATAAAAAGTTATGAGCAAAATAAAAAAAGTTCAAACGAGTTTGAGCATTGAAACGAAGGGATTGATTTCAGTTTTTGCTTATAAAGTTTTAAAATTTAATGGTTTAATTCAAAAACAAAGACGGCATTCTTTATAGCTCGACGAGACGAATAAAACGATACCACATTTATCGAATTTGAAAATAGTTTTGGGTTATTGAAACGAAAACCCTGATTCATGTTTTTCGTTTCAATGTTCAAACTCGTTTGAATTTTTTGTTTTGCGCATAACTTTTTATGGTTAGATTTTCAAGTAGTGGTCCAAAAGCAAAAAATGCTCAGAATTTTATGTTCTTTCACATAGAGTCAAAAATTTTGTTATAAAGCTTACCAAAAGTGAGCTCGAAAAGAAGCGAAACCCTTCGGCTTTACTCAGCGCATCTCGTAGCTCGTATAATCTTGAAAAATGAATTGATCAAAATATTTGAAAAAACATTGCATACTTTTGCAGGGCAACTTTCTGCCTAGATTTTCCAGCATCGGAGAAATATTTATATATAACTTCATAGAAGCATGTCTTATCCATCCGCCTGCCTTCATACTTGTTTACGAAGGAATACTGCTGCGTGTTCCGATCGTACAACTGCATGCCAACCATTCGGACACCCATCTCGGCACTCGTCGATTGCCTACATTTTTGAGCCTGGCTCAACTTTTTCTGCGGCGAACACTCATCCCCATATTGTCGCTGGCCCATTTTTAGGTCGACCACACACGGCTTCTTGAAATTCGACACAATATCTTCCAAGAGGATGAACCATTTGTCATAGCCTTTAAGTAATTTTTCAACTACCTAGAAATTCTTGGTTAGATTTCAACAAAATTCTCGAAGCTACTACACAATGGGGGGGGGCAAGATTTTAGTAAAAAATCGAATTTTGGCAAAAAAATGGAATTTTTAGTGAAAAACATTTTCGAGACGAAAAAACGCTTCCCTGATTCAGGAAAGGGCTGTGTATTGAAGAGAAAAATCTCATTTTTGCGACTTTTCGCTTCAATACACAGGCCTTCCCTGAATCAGGGAAGCGTTTTTCGCTTCGAAAATTTTCAAATTCGGATTCCTCTCCCATGTTTTTACCCCTAGAGGGGACATTTCTAGAAAAAATTTTTGAAAATTTTTCACGTAGGTGACCTCCCCCCTACTGTGTTGTACATTACCTTGCTCTGACATTGTGCGGCCCAAGCATTTGTCGCCTTTTCAGCTTCTACTTTGCCGCATTTCTTGATACGAAAAGTCATGCGTTGGCCATCAATGACAAGTGTAGACGCCTGCTTATGACATTCGGGGACATCTGCACACATGTTCAGCGTGCCATCCTCGGCACACATGCTCAGAGTGACTTTGATACGGCCTAAAAAGTTTGGAGCATGTATAACAAGATTGAGGAAGGATGGTAAAAACCTACCGCAACACTTGACCGTAAAAGGCTGTAATCTGGGGTCCATTTGAGAATAGAATGCAAATTCTCGGTGGTTGAGTGGCTAAAAGTTGTTGGGTTGAAAAGATTTGGGAGCACAATAATCTTCTTACCTTACAGACATGACCAGCACATGTTAGAAGTCCAAAATGTCCACCAACTAAATTAGTTATTTTAAAGGATCAGTCTCCACTCGGAAAAAACACTATGAAAAAGTTATATAATCGGAAAGTTCATGAAAAATGGAGCATTTTTTGTTTTTACGACAACTTCTGAATCGCTAATGGCTTTGAGATAAACGTATTTGAAGTTGAGCATTTTTGAAATTGGTTTATTATAACGAAAACCCCGAATCAGGATTTTCGTTGTAATAAACAAATTTCAAAATGGCCAATTTCAAACGCGTTTATCTCAAAGCCATTATCATGTAACCTCTAAATCGTTATCGTTGCCGAGAGATAGTTGCGTTTGAAGTTGGCGATTTTTGAAACCTGTGTATTATAACGAAAACATGAACGCAATGAAAATTCGTCCCTGAATCAATAAAATTTGTGTGCATTGACGCGAAAATTCAAAATTTTTTTGGTAGTTTTCGCTCAAGTCGATGAAAAACTGCCAAAAAAAATTGTTTAAAAATCTTGATATTGACACGAAAACATGACCGCAATCTCACTTTAGCAACTGGGGTACGAAAAATCCTCACCAGGAGGAGGGGACGTTCAAGATTTTTGTAAACGTTAGTTACTGGATGGCCCCCTTAATTTGAAAAAAACGAAATAAAGAAAGAAAAGTAAAATTAACCTTGATGAGGAAATCCAACAACATCCATTTCTAATCAAGAAACTAGCAAAGAAAATTTTAGAATATCTAAAAATGGCATGTAAAATTTATGGCATAAAATTTAGTCAATTAAAAGACCGTCCAGTGGGAGAAGAGTTGTCCTTTTTTTGTTGATATTCGTAAAGTTCATGAAAAATGGAGCATTTTTTGTTTTTATGGCATCTTCTGAATCGTTGTAGTTTTCGAGATAATTGCGTTTGAAATTGCATGTTTTCGTTGTAATACACAACTTTTTTTGAATTTTTAAATCGATTTTTTAAATTCTCATCTAATGAACATTGTAGCAGTTTTTTATAGCTAAATGAGACTAACAAAATGACATCAAAATTATTCAATTTGAGCATTGTTTTAGGTTATTGAAACGAAAACCCTGATTCATGTTTTCGTTGCAATAACCCAAAACAATTTTTAAATTGAATAATTTTGGTGTCATTTTGTTCGTCTTATTTAGCTATAAAAATTGCTACAATGTTCTTGTATGAAGATATAAAAAATCGATTTAAAAATTCAAAAAAGTTTGTGCATTACAACGAAAACATGAACAATTTCAAACGCAGTTATCTCAAAAACTATAACGATTTAGAATATGCCGTAAAAACAAAAAATACTCCATTTTTCATGAACTTTCTGAATATTAACAAAAATGGCAACTTTTTAAACTGGTCCTGGACTGGTCCTCTAAAGAGCCAAGGAAAAAGCTTCAATTTACTAACTATAAAAGCAATATAAATGAAATTTTTATGAGGAAAAGTAGAGGTAGCTTCTTGGTTTTACATGAAAGTGAAAAACGAGAGCCCTTCGGGTATGAATGGCAAATTTTTCATTCCAAGCAGCTGCGCAATGGGGTGATGCAGAAAAGCTAGACAGATTGGAAAAGCCGCAGTTAGTTAAGAAATTCCATACTACACAATCGAGCTTTCCGCTGACAGACAGACATCAGCTGGTAGTGCGGAATCGAGAAGAGACAACGAATGATGACACCAATTGAAGAGATGCCACACATAAAAAAAGAGTGCAGTCAAAAATGGGTACATGTAAATGAAGAACGAGAAATATGCAAAGTCCACACGAGAGTGTGCAAGAATGAAACGAATGATAATAACGAATGCTTCACCCCGAGGCGAGACCGACGGCAAGAAAATATCGGTGGCTGAACCGAGAGTTGCTCGTCCATGTTTCTCGATTGTGAGCGCTCTTTTGGTGGAAGATAGCCAATGGGCCAACCTTGAAACAAGATTCGGGCGATATTGAACACTAATAACAATATTGTTTTGGCATAATGCGGTCACTTGGATTGAATGTCTTCTTTTCCTACACAATTTGATAGTTGCCAAGCCAAGTGACGTGCTAACTAAATGGCCATGCTACGGAGTTCCCAGCTAGACGTGCTGATTGACAACGAATGGCACCAAGTTACTGCCAGTTTAGGTAAAATTTGATGAACTTTTTTGTCCTTTTTTATATAGACTATACAAGCAGCAGTCTCATAAACCCTATCACTTTTGGGGAGTTGATGCCATGTGAAAGAGCATAAAATTCTGAGCATTTTTTGCTTTTGGACCACTACTTGAAAATTTAACCATAAAAAGTTATGAGCGAAATAAAAAAACGTTCAAACGAGTTTGAACATTGAAACGAAGGGATTGATTTTAGTTTTTGCTAATAAAGTTGAAAAATTTAAATGTTTAATTAAAAAAGAACAGCGGCACTTTTCATAGCTCAATAAGACGAATAAAATGACACCAAAATTATCCAATTTGAAAATAGTTTTGGGTTATTGAAGCGAAAACCCTGATTCATGTTTTCGTTTCAATAAACCAAAACTATTTTCAAATTAGATAAATTTGGTGTCGTTTTGTTCGTCTCGTCGAGCTATAAAGAATGCCGCTTTTCTTTTTTAATTAAACCTTTAAATTTTTAATTTTATAATCAAAACCTAAAATCAATCCCTTCGTTTCAATGTTCAAACTAGTTTGAACTTTTTTTGTTTTGCTCATAACTTTTTACCATTAGATTTTCAAGTAGTGTTACAAAAGCAAAAAATGCTTAAAATTTTATGCTCTATCACATGGAATCAATTCCGGAGTCCTTTAAAAAACTTTTTTCTAGATGAAACAGCATTAGTCTTATCTACATATACGGATGGGTTTCTCGATGAGCCAAGTAGTTGGGGTGGAAACAGACCGGGAGAGAAGCGACTGGTACGAGTGGTGAAACAAGAAGGAAGTGGCCTAGGCATCAGCATTCAGGGTGGTTCTGAAAATAGCCGTCCAATTGTCATTAGGTATAAGAGATGTTTTTTCAGGGGTGCCAAGTCTGCTGATTTAAAGCTTAAATCTAAGCTTAAGCTTAGGTTTAGGCTTAAGCCTAAGCCTAGGCTTAGGCCTAGGTTTTGAACAAAAGGTTCTTGGCATCCCTGTGTTTTTTCTTTCTAGAAAAAATGGTCTTGTTTTAGCAAAATATTTCCTGGCATGGCTGCCGATCAGTCCGGACTCACGGTGGGGGATGTGATTTTGTCCGTGAATGGAGAATCCTTAATCAATGCCCGGCATGATGAAGCTGTTCGGGCGTTGAAACGAGCTGGAAGAATCGTCAATCTCCAAGGTTTTACTTGGAATGATTTTAAAAAAAGATGAGTCCTGTTTTAGTGCAATATATGAAAGATTCGCATTTGAAACAAGATAGTCTACTACAGAGGCTTTTTTGGGACGATGACGACCGTGAGATGATGGACCATAGAGCCCGTTCGAAAAGTTTCTCGCTCAAACTTGCTTATGTTACAAGGTTAGTGAAAAAAGGCTTCCTTGATTCAGGAAAGGCCTGTATATTGAAACGAAAAGTTTCAAAATTCAATTTTTCGATTTTCGCTTCAATACACAGGCGTCGAAGCGAAAAAACGTTTCCCTGATTCAGGAAAGGCGTATTGAAGCGAAAAGTCGCAAAAATGCAATTTGAAGAGCTGAGAAAGCTGTATATCGACGAGAAATAACTTTTTTTGCACATTTTTACCTCATTTTTAGGCAAAATCTCATTTTTGCGACTTTTAGCTTCAATACACAGGTCTTCCCTGAATCAGGAAAGCGTTTTTTCGCTTCGAAAATGTCACATTCGAATCCCCCTTCATGTTTTTTACCCCTAGAGGGGTCATTTCCATAAAAAATTTTCACGTGGGTGGTCCCCCTCCTATTGTGATGTAGTATCTCCCAAAGTTTATATACCGTTTTTTCAGGAGTAGTCTAGACAGAGAAGATATAGAAAATCGTACATTAGAGATTCGATCACACAGCGGTAAATCTGATTCAATATGCAAATACACAAAAAAAATTTACAGGAAGGTATGTGCTAACTTTACGATGTGCAAATTCGATTGAAGCAATTTCTTGGTTTGAAAAAATTCATACTTGTGCGGAAGCCTTACTAACACAAGCACTAGCACAAGTAAGTGCTCCTATGAAGACTTTTTATATAAGCTGGTGAATTTTTAGGTCAACCTTGTTCTTGGCCAAAATCCCCAAGTTCGAAAAATTGGATGGCTATCTGAACAGGTTCTTTTAAAAATTCTAATTTATGGAAAGAAATTTTCAGGGAGTACAAGATGGTGTGTTGATTTGGAGACCGATGTTTGCTGCGTTGACCGTGAATGATCTGCTTTTCTATGATGCTGTTCCGGTTATAAAACAAGAATGGGCCAATCCCAAAATTACCAGACCACTTATAGCGACTCGTGTTGTACAGGTATGGACAAAATATTGAATTATAGTCGAAATTTTTTTTGGCTACCACAGAACTATTGAATTAGGCAACGTGTATATTGAAACGAAAAGAAACGTGGATCCTTTTATAGCTTTTTTGATGCATCCCTGCGTGGTCGTATGGCGGGAAAAGAAGGATTAGTAATACTACTAACTAGTAGTAGTTGCAGTTAGTAATAGTAGTTGTTGTAGTTAGTAGTTGTTGTAGTAGTTAGTAGTAATTGTTATAGTTTGTAGTAGTTGCTGTAGTTAGTAGTAGTTGTTGTAGTTAGTAGGTGAATCCTTATATAGATTTTTTATGCATCCCTGCATGGTCGTATGTCGGGAAAATCAGGATTAGTATTAACTATATAAGGATCCACGTTTCTTTTTGTTTCAATGTACACGTTGCCTAATGAAAAGTTCCGTGTTAGCCAAAAAAAATTTTCCACTATATCTTTTTAGACAACCTCGCGAACTTGTCCAGTTATCTCAGGCCTATCGGACTTGATCAGTTTTACAATTAGAACAGGGACACAGCAAGGCATAAGATCACATCTCTTCCGAGTCGAAACTCATCGAGAGCTAGCTTCTTGGGTCAAATCTATTATCCATTGTACATATGAAGCCTGTACCGAAATTGGGCAAGTTACAACACGTGAGTAGATTCTGGGTACAAGTTTTTATACATTGCTTTGTTATAGCATGTATATGGCAAGAACAACCGTGCGAATTAATGATTCAATTAGATAAAGGAGTATCATTAATAAGTCAAGAAAATGGACGGATTTTGTGGCAATATCCCTTTGAAGCAATTAGGTAGATTTTTACTTTAGATTTTTTTTAACTTTGACATATATAGAGCAACTGGGGATGACGGGATCAAGTTCCTATGGATGGATTTTGGAATACCAGCTGGTGAACAGGTTAGTCAACATTTGTATAAAAATAAACAGGAGCTGTTAGTATGGAGCTATGCATTTGGCCCGGATGTTATATGGGGGGGGGGGCACGGCGGACAAAAATGATATAAAAAACGGGCATGCACCTAAAACTCAAAATAGTTTATGCCATTAGATTCAGCTCATTGAGATGAGCAAAACGAGTACCATATCATGGGTTTTGATTGTTTTACCCGTGGTCGAGTGGTTAACGTGCTAGGCCTTCACTCATAGGGCGCGGGTTCGAGCCTGAATTTAAGGTTCTCCAAATTTCATGAAAATTTTCAGGAAGTCGATTTGCTTGGATCACCAAAACCTGTTGTCTTCATTTTGCATTCATTCTTAGCGACGAAAGTACATCATATGGGACTATATGCATAATCTCTTCAAAATACCTTTTTATCCATATTTGTAACTATGCAGATTTCTATTATAAATTTCAACATATAGATAAAATATTTTAAAAGCAACTTCCTAACGAAAATTAAGTGACAATGTCTCGAACTCATAGTAGCGAAATTTCGATTCAATTATTGAAACCATGGTATAACCTTAGGGTTTTGGGGCCATTGAACATGACTCAGGGGGCAAAGTTTTAGCCAAAAAAACAGCGCCTCATGCGCGAAAGTTTTTTGAAATGGCCGTTTTTATGCTGAAAATATCGGAAAATCACGATTTTTGATTAAAAATTTTTAGAAAAGAATGTCAACATTTTTGGGCAACAATAAGGGGGGATCATTAGGAAAAATTTTCATTTTTCGGATTTGGATACGTCACAGACCATGCTAAATAAGAAATATTTATTGAAAAAAATCAACAACAATAAAATCAACAATAACAACATGTTTTCAAAACTTCGGAGCTCCATACGCGTCAGGCATTCTTTCTATACTATAACGATGATCATGGATGTACTAAAAAAAATGCATTTCAATAAGCTAAACACAACTTCTGGAGTCCTTACCATAATAGGCACACCTGGAATCTTGCGAATTCGTTGACGGAGATCACGATCACAAGTAGCAACAATATAACATTTGTGCTAAAAATTTTCCAATTTCCATGAAATGATATAGTCTGTTTCAAGAGAGTGTGAAAAAAGTTACCGCTCCATAGTGTAGTGGAGGAATCTGTTCGTCCGATCTGGCAATTTAAGCAAGTTGGACCCGCGCAGTTTTCCACTAGGGCAAAAAATTTGATTTTCAAAAAAATTTTACAATGGAGCAAAAAATTTTAATTTCAATAAACACGATTTTATTGAAAATCAGACAAAGTTACTTTTTTTGACATTCTTGAACGCAGCCTAATAAAGAAACTTGCCTGAGTAACACGTTGCACAATACAATCGTCCGCATAGATTCCTTTATGAGAACAATTAAGACGCTGAAATCGATTATCTTTAATGATCTTGAGAGCTAATTTGAATCGCTGGCCCATTTTCTCCAACTCCCCAAGAACACAATCTGGTATATAAGGTATAACTAAAAACGTTTTCAAAATGAAAAACATCTTCCATCTTTAGAGAACTACCTTTTGCATATAGACAATCCATAAATCCTGTCATTACATCAATCTTATTCTTGATTGAAAAGTTGATAAAGTTAGTGTCGACAATTACATGAAAGGGAGGTCCTAATTGGGTATTATATTTGAGAAATAATGCAGAAGATACACGAGGCCTGAAATAAATTTTAAGATAAGAACAAGAAAGCCAAGCGCCACCGGCACTCGCGGATTATCCAAGAGTGACTCCGAGTGGGCATATCATTTAAGTAGTATACTCTCTCTAGGAATATAATTACAGGATGTATCGAAAAAACCGGAATTTGGGCTATTTTTCATGTTTTTCGACCCGAATTTTTTTCAAAAATCCTAAAATGACCTATATAGAGATAATTTTATGCGGGAAATCGATTGCATGCATTCCCGAAACTTGAAAATGCTTCCCAGATCCTGATTCAGAAAAGTAAGTGTGTAAATTTGTATTTTTAGCTTTTATATACACACTTACTTTCTTGAATCAAGATCTGGAAAGCATTTTCAAGCTTCGGGAATGCGCGAAATCAATTTCCCACATGAAATTACCTCTATATAAGTCATTTTAGGATTTTTGAAAAAAATCTTCGGGTCGAAAAAACATGAAAAAATCGTCTGAATTTCGGTTTTTTTTATACACCTGTAAATAAAATTTTTGAAATTCCCCTAACTTTTGCCGGTCAACAATTTTTATACCCAGGGATGCCAAGAACATTTGTTTCAAAATCAGCAAATCTGACTTCAAAAATCAGAATTTAGGAGCAAAATGCTGCTAATTTTTCATTATATTTCTTTGATAAAATTTCACATCTCAAAAATCAGATTTGACAGTGAAAAATCAGTATTTTGCCAGATTTTACATCTCAAAATTAGCACTTTTCTAAAAACATCAGCAGACTTGGCACCCCTGCCTATTCCCCTAACTTTCTCCGCACTGATATTAAGAGGTATCTATCAAATATAAAAACTTACGCTTCAATAATTTTCAATTCTTGTTCGTTCGCCTTTTTCTTTCGTACTTCACGATCAGCTTCTTTACTGTAAAAATGCGATAGACCAAAATAAAACAAACTAAAATCTTACATCCTAGTATCAGTTGGTTTAATAGTCTTGTGCAATTTTGTACGGAACTTTTGTGTTTTCTTTGTGCGACCCTAAACAATCGGTTTATTTGAGAACAAAATAACAAATCTTACCATTTTCCAAGCAAAAAAAAAGTCAAAATTAAGGATGCCTAAAAAAATATATTTTCGCACAGATGATTGAAAAAATTACAGTAGGAAAATTTGAAAAATTTATCAAAATCAAAAATTTTTTCCAAAACTTTTGATTTTGAGACAATGGTACATTTCCCCAATTTTTCGATCTCTACCAGGGTTGCCATTTCGCAGCAATTTGCTTTTTTCAGGCATTTTTGCTTTTTTTCAAAGCCGAAAAAAGCAATTTTCTCGATTTTTTGGGAAAAATTCATAAAAATAATTATTTGTTGATCAAAAATTTGTCAAAAATCGAAAAATTTTAACCAAAAATACTTATTTGTGACTAAAAATTGTATTTTAGGATATTTTTTGCCCAAAAATTCATTTTTTTAGCTAATTTTTAACCATATTTTAGCATTTGCTTTTTTCTGAGGCCTAATTGCTTTTTTTTCAAAAATTTTAGATGGCAACCCTGCTACATACATAACATATAGCCTCACAAACATTACACGCTTAATGTAGTAGGATAGTTTAACCCATTTTTGCCCGAATTTCCGCGGATTTTGGGTCGGAAAAATTTTTTTTCTGAAAAGTCACGTCTAGGCCTAATTTTATGCGGGGAATCCGAAAATGACA
>OZJO01028816.1:0-18195 GCA_900406225.1 Acrobeloides nanus | reverse complement strand
CATCAACATGCATCTGTGGTGCAGTGGCAACGCATTTGTTTTGTGGCTACAAGGGGTCAGGTTCGAATCCCACTTGTAGCCAAATTTTTTTGCACAAAGTAAAAATCGAAAAATTTTGCAACTTTATGACCCCATAGCTCAAAAAATTTATACCCAATCAATCAAGCGACTATTATATTCGTTTTTTCCAGATTTTTTCCTAACTTTTAAGCTAGGTCACAAAAAAATCTGAGTTTCTCAGACCTTGAAGGTCCCTTGTTAGTTAGAAAGTCTCATCGGAAAAGTTGAATGCCATTTTACTATATGGGTATAGGTGCAACTTTCCAATTGAGTTTCATCAAATTCCCAGATATCGTGTTTCCGGCCCTCTGTTGGCCATGAGTGATTTTTACAGAGTCTGTGTCTTAAATTCCGCTTAAAATTGAAGTGTAGCTGGAGGCGCTGCGATCAGTCGCAGCGACTAATCGCACGCGACCGAAGTATAGACCCCCTCTAATCTGGAAGATCGGTTTATTTGACAAAGAAGCTGTCAAGCGTTTGGATGGCAATACACGTGTAATCACTGTAAGGAATGAATTAAGCTATGTAGCCGGAGCACTACCAATTTATTCGCCCACGCCAGAAGCAGAGACCATTTCAGGAATATGAATATGAAAATCTCTATCCGATTTTGGCCAAGCTTGCTGAATGCTATTTGTCAGCTCCTGCAACCAGTGTCGCTAGTGAGGAGTAGCTATTTTCTGTAGCAAGGGATGTGTACGATTATCGAAGATCTAATTTGAGTCCGAAAAAAGCTAAAATGTTGATATGCTTGAACAGGTGGTTGCCTCAACTAAATTATAATTATTAAATGTTTTTGAAATTTATTGATATTGTTAATAAACAATAAAATTTTTGTCATTCTAATTTTGTATATCTAATGCTGTACGAATCAATTATTATATTGAAAATTTTTTATTGTTATAAAAGATTTTATTGTTACCGCAATGTGATGCGATTAATACTAAAATTGTAGGGGACGATGAAAGAAGACGATTGATGCAAAAATCATCGAAATCAGAGACAACAATTTTTCGATTTTTACCCCTTGTGGGGGGGGGGAATCGAATTTTCAAAAATTTCTCCAAATTGGGTGATTTTTTGTACTAGGGGGTTTTGATACGAGGAACACGAATTCGAAAGAATTAATGATTTTGAGCGCAAGAAAGGACCGAATTATTTCAAAAACTGTAAAATTTGAAATGTTTCATCCATCATGTCGATAATCAAATTCAATTGAAGCAGGCAACGCTGCCTGATTCAATTGAGTTATTTATTGAAATGATTTATCGATGATTATAAAATTTAAAATCGGTGGCGCCGTTCGGAAGCGACGATCGGGAGCATTTCTCGAAAGCTCCGCTTGGGATTTACGATCGAGAGAGCCGCTCCGGAGCGCTGTAGGCGCTCCGTTATGAGTAATAAAATCTGTGCATATTGAAAATTTGGGAGCTACTACACTTTAGGTAGCCATTAAAAGGTCCTAAACCGAAAAGAATTTTTTTCAGAAAACGACTATAGGGGTAATTTTATGCGGAGAATCGTTTGCGCGCATTCCCGAGCTCTGAAAATGCTTTCCTGGTCCTGATTCAGGGTAGGGATGTGTATTTGCACCGTTCGTTTAGACCTTACAAATACACACCCCTACCCTGAATCAGAACCAGGAAAGCATTTTTAAAGCGCGGGAATGAACGCGTAAAAGATTCCCCGCATAAAATTTTCCCTAGAGGGTTATTTTCTGAAAAATTTTTCTGTTTGGAACTCTTTATTGACTGCCTTAAAGTGTAGTCCAAAATTTGTAGCTTTCGGATTTATTGTAGTTAAAAATAATTTTCATTAAATTCATTTGAGGAACAAGATATTAAAATTTTGTTTTTTTTTTATAATTTTCAATTGTTGACATAAAAAAACGCGATGATATTCAAGGTTTAAGAGCAATAGCAATTATAGCCGTTTTATTGTTTCATGTTTGGCCAAATCAATTCTATAATGCTATGCTGGTGTTGACATGTAAGCATATATGTTTAATAGGGTGCTCAAAAAGGTTAGACTACCATAAAAAATCGAAATTCCAATCATAGTAGGGGCACTTCTTCATATAGGGGGTTCCCCTTAAATCAAATTTAATTCAAACGCAGCCATAGTTCCCCCCCCCCCCCCGCGGCTACATAAAATCAGACTCTAAAACCTTGTTTTTTGAATTTTATGATGTCTGGCTTTTCGTTTCAATAAATTTTTCAATACATTTTTCCCTGATTCAATTGTTGCAGAAGATTTTCGAGTATATTTGTCAAGTTTTTTAAAATTCTTTGTTTTATCCGGATTTCTTATGGCTATGATATTGAGTAAAAACGAAATCAACAAAGCTACTATATTTGACTTTTACAGTCGTCGAATAATTAGGATAATGCCGAGTTATATCTTAACTCTTTTTATCGTGATTTCTATTGGCTCTTATTTGTTGATACAAGAAACTTTTGATGAATTAATAAATCAGGCTTTTTATGCAATTTTACTTATTTCAAATATAAGCCCACTAATTACAAAAGCGGACTATTTTACGGAGGTATCTCATTTAATGGCAGCATTGGTCTCCAGTTTGAGGGTCCCGCAAAAAATTTCCACTAAAATTTTTAAGGAAAAAATTGGTCAACAAACGTTAAATATTGTAAAAAATGTTTAAAAAAATTTCAAAAGTTGAAAAATCATAAGTCACGGCGTACCAAAATTCTGAAAAGGTATTGTTGTTGTAAAATAGAGCTGTTTCTTCTCATCGATGGATCTAGAATCGGTTGATAACTGAATTAATAGTTCGGATTGTTAGTGGGGTGAAGCTGGTTGAACTTCTAGTCCTCAAGAATAAGGGTCCCTTTTTATGTATCGTATGACACCATTAGCAGATAGAAAAGAATCACCATCTGAGATTTTTATTGGTCGTTGTCTTCAATCAACATTAGATATTATGTTACCAAAGTCTGTGTCAACTCTAACACCTCGTTTAAATGATAAAGAAAAGATGGAAATTTTTTTTAATATTCCAGAAATATGGCTCGTAAAGCAGTAAATTAGTAAGGTTAAAAGGCGCGAAACTCGATAAAAATGAGCATATCCAAGAAGAGAACAGCCACCATCTTCGACCTTTGCATCCGCATCGAATGACGGATGATTTGACCTCTGGCTCCATCATCAGTTTAAACTATTGCACAATCCTGATCCAATGTTGATTCGGACATTCGAATATTCTCTGCTCCAAACCAAAACATAGCGGCTTTCAGTTTTGATCTCCGTCGATTCCAAATCAAAACATCGTGTATCCTGAGGAATGTAGCGAGCCGTAGTGGATTAAAGTTCTACGCTTCAACGTTCGAACTCGGTACAACATTTGCGAAATACAAACAATCATACACCAGAGACTACAACACATAAAATACAGGGTGACGCTAAAATAACGTTACACTTGTTTTTTGTTACTTTTATCAATTTTAAAGTGAAACTCAGCAATTTTACGCACTCTTCGTCCTTGTTCATGCGCACGAATTATAGCGGGGCGTAATCTTTTTTCATTTTGACTATAAAAATAACATTTTAAATAAAAATTTGTCAATAAAAAGATGTTAAAATGCAACAAAAAAAACAAGTGTAACGTTATTTTAGCGTCACCCTGTCAATCAGAAATGAATAAGCGATCCCCTATCTTACATTGTTAGGTGTTATTAAGGCTATGCTGCCTATTGGGCACTAATGAAGGTTCCTGTGGGTGGTAAGGTGTTAGGGGTGTGATTGATGGAGGGTTTCTATATTGGCAAGGGTCCAATTTTTAAAAAATGTATCAAATAGACTTAGCTCGCGAGCGCTTCAAAATGAGTATTTTTTCGAAACCACGCTAGAAATGTTCTCCGTGATGAAATACATCGGCCAGAAAGAAATTTTGTCAGAAAAATTTACCTAAGATGTTTCTGAGAAGTTAATAAATTCAAAAAATCAACGTAAAATTGAGCTTCGGACAAGGTTTTGAATTTTTTGTCGCTCAGATTTTGGCTCGAAATGACTCTTAAAAACTTCCCCATTCGTTATCTCGATAAATAAAATCAATTTGAAGCACCCTCGAAACTTTTAAATCAAACTTTGAACTCTCAAGAAAGTGTTAAATTAATTTTTTATATAAATGGTACCGGATCAATACCAAAATAAATATTTTTATACGTAAAAAGTGATTGATTATAGTTAGACGCATTGAGCAAAACTAAATTTATGACTGATTGATCATAGCGATGACAATCGGCATATTTTATCCAATTTTGTTGGCCGTAGATTTTCTAAAATTACACAACTTTTACACCTTTTGAGATTGGGCAAAAGTTTTCGGACCCGACCGGGACTCGAACCCGGACCTCCTGGCCACCGTCCAAGTGAACTACCATTGTGCTACCGAGGCCTACAACTGATGCCCGTTAATTGGTAAATACTTGACGGTGTATTTTCCACTACTCACACTGTGATTATAGTCTGTTTCAGCGAGAGATATTATAGAAACTTCTCGACCCCAGTTTCGAGCGATCCCATCCGATCTGGCAAGTTAAGCAACATTGGACCATTGGGTTCGATTCCCGGACCTAATTTTAGCGATTCAAAAAAGTTGTTAAAGCAAACCCCCCCCCTTAAAATTACATGAAAAAAACTGTCCTATCATTATTTTTCGATTTTGACATCTGTGGAACCCTGTATTATAAGCCTCGGTTCGATCCCCGCTAGTGGCAAAATGTTTTTGCACTTTTTTATTTTTTGATAATTCTCAACTCATTTAGGTTTTCGTATGTCAGGAACTCTTTTGACATTACTTTTTTCAGTAAACCTAAATGGGTTGAAAATTGTCAAAAAATAAAAAAGTGCAAAAACATTTCGCTCATTGCAGTGATCGAACCCGAGCTTTATAATACAGGGTTCCATAGAGGTCAAAATCGAAAAATAATGACAGGACAGTTTTTTTCATGTAATTTTAAGGGGATTTGCTTTAACAACTTTTTTGAATCGCTAAAATTAGGCACGGGAATCGAACTCAATGGGCCCAACGTTGCTTAACTTGCCAGATCGAACGGAATCGCTCAAAACTGGGATCGGGTAGTTTTCGATAACATCTCCTTTTGAAATAGACTATAACACTTGTGTTAATCACAGTGTGAGTGGAAAATACACCGTCAAGTATTTACCAAATAAAGGCGTCAGTTGTAGGTCTTGGTAGCACAATGGTAGTGCACTTGGACGGTATCCAGGAGGTTCGGGTTCGAATCCCGGTCGGGTCCAAAAAATTTTGCCCAATTTCAAAATTCTCTACATTTCCACGTTCTCGGCGTGTTAATCCGAGCTCCATAACTCAAAAATTATACTTAACTTTTACACCTCGGATAAAAATTAGGAAAAAATTTTTCACGTCAACTATAAGATCGCTTTTTAGAGTGGGCAAAAAACTGCACTTTTTGCGAATCCAAAAAAATCTTCAGAAAAGCGCTTTCAAGGTTCGGCAATGCGCGCAATCAATTTCTCGCATTGGAAACAGAGATGTAAACGTGTATTACATGCTACACGTTTAACGTGTAGTAACGTGTACGTGTATTTTTGTAAAATTAGCGTTTTAAAAATTTTTTCTTTAATGTAGCATGGTTATTAAGACAAACTAAGCATATTTCAATTTTACTACACGAAAAATCGAAATTTTACGTGTACGTGTAGTACACGATTCATTCGTGTACGTGTAAAAACGTTTGAAAACGTTCAGAAAATGGAAATTTTTTATGAAAAAATGACGATTTTGGGTGAAAAAAATTAACATTTTTGAAATTTTTAGTGAAAATTTGGTCATTTTTGATGAAAAATCATAATTGGAGATCATTAGAATTTTTGAAAAAAAATTGGGGAAAACATAAGGGGAACCATTAGGAAAAAATTTTCATTTTTTTGTTATGGGAAAGGGCTTTTGTAGAAAAAATAAAAAATTTTGGTCATTTTTGGTGAAAAATCTTTATGGAGATCATTAGGATTTTTAGAGATTTCAAAAATTTGGGGAAGGAGGGACCAAGGCAATTTTTTCGAGTTTTTAAAAAAAATTTCAAAAATCATCTTAATTCCCTTGTTTTTTCGTGCCAAAAGCGCGAAAATATTTTTCTGAAAAACACCTATTTTTAACCTGAAAACGTTTAGAAATTTTCGACGAAAATCTTGTTGAAGTCTTTTTGAGTTAACGCAAAAAACTAGCGCCGCAGGCGAAAAATTTTTTGAAAAATGCTTATTTATATGCTGAAAATGATCAAAAATGACTCATTTTTGGTTTAAAAAATGTCAAATTTGGGAATTTTTTGTTGAAAAATGAAAAAAATTGGACAATTTTGGTGAAAAACTTAAAAAAAAACTTTAAAAAAAATTTAAAAAAACCTCACCGCAGGCGAAAATTTTTTTTGAGAAATGATTATTTTTAAGCTGAAAATGCTAAGAAAATTACGATTTTTGTAGAAAAAATGGAAAATTTTAGACCTTTTTGGTGAAAAATAGGAAATTTTGGTCATTTTTGGTGAAAAATTTTTTCAAAAAATTTGGGCAAAAACATAAGGGGGGACTCTTATGTTTTTTCGACCTTCATTTGATTTCAGGGGGTGCTCGTGCAATCTGGGCACACCCCTGGCTACGCTACCGTATCGCATGAAGATCGACATTTTTTGGACACATTCGTATTTGAGTCCCCAGTGTCCCAACCTTGGACAGGTATGGTCTCGAATTCAGCATGGCTTTCAATTTTTGAGTATTTGAATTGTTTGATTCTTTGAATTGTTTACTCAATTAATCTTAAAGATAATACCTAAAGAAAAATCATCATCTTACTTCATTAAAAAAATATCTTTAATGGTGATTTGTAAAAATTTCAAGTCAGGCCGGCCTGTTCATTATGCTCCGCCCCAGGCCGGACTTCTGGCCTGGTCCGGCCTGACTAGGGCCGGCCTGGCCCGTGCACACCTTTACCCGGGGTGCTCCAGAAAGGCGTTGATGGACTTTTTTTATATTGTTTACTTTTTTAGATAATTTTTTCAATTTTTTAAAATGGCCATTAATGGTTTGCAAGATTTTCGATTGGAAGACCTTTATGAGCGATTGCGACTTTCTTTCCATGCAATCTATAAAGGCTTTCATGATTTTTTATCCCAACGGCCCTCTTTAGGGCCACAAGGGGTGTCAATGCCCCCGGAGAAATGCCTCCTTGGATCACCCCGGGTAACACGAAATGATGGGCTATCAAGTTTTTCATGGTTTTTAAAGGTTTTCATGCAAAAATAACTATACCAATGTGTTTTTAAACTAAAAAGCATATGTTTTTTGGTCAATTTTAAAAGAAAAATTTGTTGAACGTTCTGACCTCAATAAGTGCGCCCCAATAGTGAACTAGCTCCCAAAATTTTTTGCTTTTTCATTGTGATCAAAGATAAAAAAATTAAGTTACGTGTGGCAAACATTCTTGAAGTGACCCATTCGGCGCCATGCATTCTTGTTCAAGGCCACACGAAACTATCGTATGTAATAAATTTTTGGCTTTTTGGGTACTCACCCAGAGTGTTATCCCAGCCATGTACATTTCAAGGTGTTTTAGCTAAATTAAAAAAAATTTAATCACTGCATGCAATAATGAAAAAAAGAATGTAAAAAGTGAGCATAACGGTGGGGTGGTAGCACAGCAGGCTTTTATTTTTAAGGACGGGTTCGATACCCAGCCGCGTCAAATTTTTCTGTATTATTTTTTTACATTTTGCTTTTTTACATTTGAAGTTTTACGTTTGCTGAAAAAATTTCTGGTACTACTAAGCATTAGCTGCCGCAAATGACAGGGCTATTTTTCCGAAAAAAATTTTTTCATAAAATTTTCTAAAAAAACTCTATATGAGTTTTTCGATGCGGGAATCCAAGAAATGTACAATGTTTGAAAATTTTTTCTTGACCCTATATCGACTACTACCTTGGCTCAAAAATGAGGGGGTTTATGTCAAATTGATGCCAATTTGGCCTGAAATTTTGTAATCGGGGGTTTTTGGCTATGGGGAATCGATTGACGATGAGCCAATAATTCTATTTTTGGTTGCGTCCAGCTTACCCCTTAGCCAAAAAAATGGAAAATGGAAAAATTCATATTTTTAGAACTATGTATCGAACTCGTTAATTTAAAAAATGAAAGACTGTTCGCTACCGACAGCGCTATTATGATCGATTTTGATCTCCCTTGCTGCAAATTTAAAAAAAGTTTCCTCTGCCTTGATAAAGTCTAACCTTTTCTGTGTCAGCAGGAAGAAATTCATACATTTTTGGATGGGTAACAGAAAATACGGAATGGCTGGTAGGCAAAAACAATGCTGCATCAATAGTATTATTTTTAAGGAAGTCATTTATTAAGATCTAAAAGTTTCTAATTTTTAACTAAAAAAGATAAGGGGCCATCCATAAATTACGTTTGATGGGGGGGGGGGGTTATCCAAAAATCTAACGTTAGTTGAGATTTAGTGTGAATCGAGACTCAGCGCAGGGAGGCTCGATCTTCAGTAGATGTTAGATAAGCGCTTTGATAAGTTTGATAACTTGAATTGATAGCTTGTTCAGGCGATTGCACCTGAGTATTATTCAAATTAGAGAGGGCCACGGCATGTTGAAAAGTGGTTGACAGCGTTTATTTATTGAGACTAAATTACGCTTTTAGAGGGCCCTCACGGCATGTTGAACATATAGAAAAAATGAGTTGACAGAGAAATCGAAAAAAACGAATGGTAGATTAGTAGATTATGACCCTAGGAACAACTTTTAAAAAAGCAGTTTGAAGAGTTACTGGCCATTTTTCGAGCTATTCAAAAAATAAGAATTTTACATACCCCATAGTAATACATATAAAGTATATCAAAGGAAAAAGTTATTTTTTTGTATAAATCAGAACGTTTTTTTGCGAATACTTCCGTTTTCGATAGCGAGGAATCAATTGCACATATTTTTAAAGCAATTTTTTCATGTAAAAACTTAGCATTTAAAAAAAATCGCATTTTTTACCATTTATTTCTATTTTTATATATTAAAGGATCTTGAAAACGCTCCCGAATCTTGAAAACGCTTCCTTGACCCTGATTCAGGGAAGGAATTGGTGTATTGAAGCGAAAATCAAACATTTTCGGATTTTTATGAGAGAACCGTCGATTCTTAGGTTTTTCTAGGTGAGGAATCGATTGCGCGCACTCCCGAAGCGCGAAAACGTCTCCTTTATCTTGTTTTCGTGACAATGTCGATTTTTCAACTATTTTTTTCGCCAGACTTCGCATGAATTTTCAAAACTCGTTTTTTCATCTTGATTTACTTATCGTATTGTATTTGGGATAAACACTCACATTATCAAATTACTCAAATTATTTGAATTTTCTAATGTTTCTAGCGCATTGAATCCGGATTCTGATTTAGATTCTGAATATGGATTCAGAATCCGGATACTGATTCAGAATCCGGATTCAGATTCTGAATTCGGAATCTAGATTTTTAATCGGAATATGAATCCGGATTCTGAAACATTAGAAAATTCAAATAATTTGAGTAATTTGATAATGTGAGTGTTTACCCCAAATACAATACGATAAGTAAATCAAGATGAAAAAACGAGTTTTGAAAATTCATGCGAAGTCTGGCGAAAAAAATAGTTGAAAAATCGACATTGTCACGAAAACAAGATAAAGGAGACGTTTTCGCGCTTCGGGAGTGCGCGCAATCGATTCCTCACCTAGAAAAACCTAAGGATCGACGGTTCTCTCATAAAAATCCGAAAATGTTTGATTTTCGCTTCAATACACCAGTTCCTTCCCTGAATCAGGGTCAAGGAAGCGTTTTCAAGATTCGGGAGTGCGCGTAATCGATTCTCCGCTTAGAATTACCCCCTATATAGGTCATATCGAGAAAAAATTTTTTTGTCGAAGAATGACCTATTATTGAGACCCCCTTTAATATATAAAAATAGAAATAAATGGTAAAAAATGCGATTTTTTTTAAATGCTAAGTTTTTACATGAAAAAATTGCTTTAAAAATATGTGCAATTGATTCCTCGCTATCGAAAACGGAAGTATTCGCAAAAAAACGTTCTGATTTATACAAAAAAATAACTTTTTCCTTTGATATACTTTATATGTATTACTATGGGGTATGTAAAATTCTTATTTTTTGAATAGCTCGAAAAATGGCCAGTAACTCTTCAAACTGCTTTTTTAAAAGTTGTTCCTAGGGTCATAATCTACTAATCTACCATTCGTTTTTTTCGATTTCTCTGTCAACTCATTTTTTCTATATGTTCAACATGCCGTGAGGGCCCTCTAAAAGCGTAATTTAGTCTCAATAAATAAACGCGTAAACCATAAAAGAGTAAGCGAAGATCAAGGAGCTTGGGCTGAAAGCCAAGGGCCGACCATCCAGAATCTGAGCAAAGCGTAAATGAGAGGATTGACGCTTTTCTTGGACCTTTGGTCGACTGAATTGTAATCGGATCGTCTTTTATCATCTCGACGAATCGCCGTGAGTTTCTTAGGCTCTCTTGGCTATAGGAGCTCGTGTACTGTGTTTGATGGGATTGTATGATTTCTTTGATTGGCTTTGAACACTATTGCTTGCTGGATCTCTCCACATCTATCGCTGAGTCGTTATTCACTAGCGAGCATTCATTGTTTCGTATTTGATCGCGAGAACTTGACCTTTTCATCCATTAGCGGGGAGGGGGTCAGCAAGGTCTGTGGACCCCAATACGTGTAGGACCCTCTCATAACCCACCTCTAAATGGCGGGGTAACTAACCACGCGCATCTTCTGAAAAATCCAACTAGTAAAAAATTTTCGCGCAGAAAGTTTTTTGCTAATTGGAGGGTTTAAAAAAATTAAATCCTTGAAATTAGGATAAAAATGGCGGGCCGACAAATCCGGGCAAACATTTGCGGAATGACATTTGCGGAAACGACATTTGCGGAAATTTTTGAGGTTTTTAAAAAGACATTCTCAAATAATTATTTGCAATTTTAGCAAACAAAGGGGTCAAGTTTTTTGTTATTAAGCAATGAGTACATTAAGAAAAGACCCATGTTCTTTTGGGTAAAAATAAATTTTAAAAACTTCAAAAATTTCCGCAAATGTCGGGTTCCCTTGTAAGTCTTAAAATTTTTGGCTGGTCTTTATTCGTACAAAAATAAAAGAGTCCCTCAAAAATTTTTACCATTTGCGGGAGGGGTGGGGGAGTTACTTTTTTAAATTTTTTATCTCAAACTTCTTTTTTGCCTGCCTCTTTTACCTCAAATTGAATCCCTCGTGAATTCCTGAATGAAATTGAAGCATCAACATATAAAATAAGCTTTTCCACTTTCAACGTATCCGCTGTTATGATATGCTTGAACCGATATTCTTTCGGTTTTCGAACATAGTCCGGATATTTTTCAAATAATTTTTTCAGATGTCGAATTTCTACGTCCGAGCATAAACTGTTGTAAATATGTAGAACATCCTGGTGCATATCATCGAATATATAAGCTATGATTTTCGTTTTGGTCAGTTCGGGGTGGGCTCGAATCGATTGGCAGCATTTTCTATAAAAAAATTATTACTCATTCCCTGGTCTAATTCGAAAAATCTTAGGCTATAAAAAATTTGCCAGTAGCAACAAAAATATCCAGAGACAGCGCTCCTTGTTAAAGGACCCTTTAAAAATCGAAAAATTGAATTTGCAAATTTTTTAAAGGGTACCCAATTTTATATTTCCTGACACCTATCCCGTATGTAATAATTAAAAGCCAGGTTTTGAGAAAATCCGACTTCCTTCTCCTCCGCACAAACTTTTTTCTTAAATGACTATGTAATTTCACGCAAGAATAAGCTATTTTAGAAAAATAAACCCGATATGAAACGTTAAGCCTACTGAGATAGACCCGGTACCAAGATATATATGGCTTCTAAAATTGTTAATGTCATAACTTTTTACCCTTAAAAGCTTTTGACATGCGGTCTTCTGCATAATTACGGGCCACATTTGCGCTTTATCAGTATGTCCTTACATTTGCACAAGATTTTAAAGAGAATTTTTGGAGCAGATTTTAGTGGACGAACCTCTCCTTTGAGGAGGCCCAATCGGAGAAAAAAGTAATAGTGCCCGTTTTGCGTTATGGGCATAACTCCGGGTAGGAATTTAATTGAGACTTCGTTGCCCACTCATAGGAAAGCTTAGAATCTGCCCTACAGATTTATATTGACACCTATAGCAAGTTTTGGCTTCAATAAAAAGTTATACTCCAATCTTGATCAGCGCTACATATTTTGTGACAACCACCTTTTTCGACCGGGTTTTTTGCAAAGATCGGCATTTTTGACCCAGTTACGAGGGTTTTTAACCAAAGAGGTTGTCACAAAAATATGTAACCCAGATTCCCAGGGAAATTTTATATATTGGGTTTGGTATGTTAGCACAGGAGTTTTTTGAATTCAAGCTAATTTATTCTTGAAAAATGGTGATTTTTCTATATTTTTAGCGTAGCAAGATCCCGAACTTAAGTTAACTTATTTCTTTTTGACAAAAAATGAGTTGTTTTACCGTTTTAGATATGGCCAACAATTTCTGATCATTTTGGACCAATTTGGAACAACTTTATTTTTAAGTCCAGATTCGTGGTCCAGGTTCAGAGCAAAAATAGTAGATTTTTAAGGCGTTAACATACATATTCGCTATTTTTGCATAAAATTTCATAATCCGTTGAGAAAAAGTTTGTGTGGAGGGGTTCAGAACAAAGTCGGATTCTACCGTGGCAGATAAAAAGAATCCGTACAAAAATTTACATTGCTTGTTGAACATGGTCGAGTGAAAATACGGTAACAATTTTTAAGTCTTTTATCGATAGAGTAGACTTATCAACAACAATATTTTTCGAGCTTATCAAATCGAGACCTTCCAAAATTAATATACGTTCCACCAAATTTTGATTAAAATTCGATTTCTCGGTAACATTAACCATTCTTATAGTGCTAGTTTTACGATTCCATGTATAAAATAGTGTTATTGATGCACAAAAAAATAATAAACGTAAAAAGCATTTATATAGGGAATAATAATTCATATATATAGTATTGGGTTGTTCCAAAAGTTTGTGGGATTTTATTATGATTTTTGGACCCGAAATTGTTTCCTAAAAAGGACCCATATAACGGTAATTTTATGTGGGGAATCGATTGCGCGTATTCCCGAAGCGTGAAGACGCTCCCTTGACCCTGATTCAGGGAAAGTCGTGGGTATATTGACTCGAAAATGAACTAAAATTTGAATTTTAGCCGGAAAACCGACTGTCTAGGGGTTTTCCTATGCGCTGAATCGATTGTGTGCATTTTCGAATCATGAAAAAATTTCTATGCCATTGATTTAAGCGATTTTCGTTATGAAATCTTTTTAGGCGGTATACCTCGTACAGGAATAACTTCTAGTGGTCAAAATCAAAAATTTCCTCTAGATTCGAGTTCCCCATGCCGAAAAACGCCCGAATACAAAAAATCAGATGATTAGGAAAAAAATTGTGAAAATTCGAGTTTTTACCCCAAGGGATAAAAAATTCGAATTTTCACAATTTTTCCAAATCGTCTGATTTTTTGTATTCGGGGGGGGGGGGGGTTCGACATGGGGAATTCGAATCTGAAGGAATTTTTTGATTTTGACCACTAGAAGTTATTCTTATACGAGGTATACCCCCTAAAAAGATTTCATAACGAAAATCGCTTAAATCAATGGCATAGAAATTTTTTCATGATTCGAAAATGCGCACAATCGATTCAGCGCCTAGTAAGACCACTAGGTAGTCGCTTTTCCGGAGAAAATTCGAATTTTAGTTCATTTTTGCGTCAATACACCCACGGCTTTCCCTGACTCAGGGTCAAGGAAGCTTTTTCACTCTTCTGGAATACGCGCAATCGATTTCCCCTTAAAATTACCCCTATATAGGTCCTCTTTAGAAAAAATTTTCGGATCCAAAAATCATGATAAAATTCCGCGAGCTTTTGGAACACCCAATATAACATATGTCGATGCAAATAATTCGGCTGGCGAGACGAATCCGTATTCAAGCTATTAAAAGGTATAGCTAGAGACCACGGTGTCTCATAAAGAGCAAGTGGATTTTGCTTAAAAAAAGCTGTGCACATAAATTTTTCATAATTGTTTAATTATCTATGGAATGATTATTAACAATATAGGACATTATCAATTTCTACACCAATTGTCACATTCGAACATTGTTCAAAAACACAATATTTTAGCGCTCGAATCAATAAAAATGGTTGGTTCTGATTTTCTTTTTCTCCATAAGAGAAATAGGCGAACAATACTATCTGGAGATTTGATATTTCCATTTTTATTAACACGGGATTACTTCTTCCAAATTTCGAGATATTCTATTATTTTGAGCTTTCTTGAACAACTTTCAAAAAAATTTGATTTTAATAAAGGCAAAAAAAAGTTTTTTCGATCGAGGAATCGAACCCACAGCCTTTTAAAGTCAAAGTCAAGCACATTACCACTGAACTATGAAGGACAAAATTTTCGTTTTTACAATTCAATTAAGTATCAATAAAAATTTTATAAATTTTTTGAAAGTTGTTCAGTATAGCTAAAAATAATAGAATATCCCGGAATTTTGAAGAAGCATTCTCGTGTTAAAGGTCCAGTGCCAGGAAGACTCCAACCCGGGAAATTTTTTTAAAAACAGCGCCAAATGAAAGTTCATATATGGTTCCGTTTAAAAGTGAAATCAATTTGGAGTTTGGACCTCGTTTTTGCCGAGATATGGCACTTTGAAATTTCGTTACTTATCACCCCTGAAAAATCGGCTCTATATCATAGAATTTCATCTGTTTTTTATTTTTTTCACTTTGAAATTGTGTGCCAGATATTCCTCTAACGATTGCTTTTTAAATTAAGTGAAAATAATTTAAGGGTCTTGAGAAAATCCGTTTTGAGTGAATTGTTATGAGTCGAAAATCTTCTACCACATTTTTGTAGTTTGTAGTATTGTAATGGCAGATTAAATCTACCTCGGAATCTAATAGGGAAACCCACGAACCGTTTTTACAATTTATCCCATTTAAAATTTATCCGACGAAATTTTCGATTTTGACTTCAAGATCCTTATATATTGTATTGAACCTGATTCAGGGTCATTTTTTATAAACACCCTAAAACGTCGTCAAATGTGCCAATTTTTTGTATCAGGGGTTTTAGTGTACGGGGTGAATCCGAAAAAATTTTAGGGCGTTTTTGAAAAATGACCCTGAATCAGGGCCAATACGGTATATAGGGGTCCTAAAATCAAAATTAAAAAATTCCTCCGGATTCTTGTTTGCCATAACCGAAAACCTCCGAGTATAAAAAATTGGCCCATTTGGCGACATTTTAGGGTGCCTTTGAAAAATGATCCTGAATCAGAGTCAATATAGTATATAGAGATCTTGAAGTCAAAATCGAAAAATTCCGTCGGATTCTTGTTCGCCATAACCGAAAACCAAAAAATGGCCCGGTAGTACTGGTACTACCCGCATTACTTTTACTAATTGCCAAATTTTAAATGGGATAAATTTAAGTTTTAGAAATTTTGATAGGTGACCCGATAGATAGCAAATTTTGATAGAACTTCGATTCTGGATTTACAAGTGAATGTCGAGAATCTGGGAAAGCTTCAACAACTTCTTGTGATAGAAACAACGATGCGGGCAATCCGATATGCGGACAATGGAAAAGAACATTGTCAAGAAGATTTTTTCACGCTTCGGGAGTGCGCACAATCGATTTTCTGCATAGAATTACTCTTAAAAATGATTATTTTAGAAAAAATTTTCATGAAATGGTCCATAATTTATTCCCCCTTTAATAAAATGTGATAAATGCTTCTGGTTTAATGAAATAAAATCATTTATAATGATGGTATTTGTAAGCTATATGATGAAGAACTAGAGCTGCTTTTATATAGGAACAAAGACCATATCAATTGTCTTGGAGTTGCGAAAGTCTATCCACATACAAAAGAAGTCATCGATAAAGCACTTAAAGGGGGTATTTTTTAGGGACTAATCTCCAAAAAAAAATTTTCTTTTTTTTATAAAAACATTACTTTTAAAGGTAATTTTGTATGGGGAATCGATTGCGCGCATTCCCGAGTCGTGAAAATACATGCCTGATCCTGATTCAGGGAAGAGGTTGAAGGTATTGAAGCGAAAATCGAAAAAATTCGATTTTTTTACCGAGAAAACGTCGTTTCTAGGGTAATTTTAGGCGGGGAATCGATTGCGCGAATTTCCGAACCTTGAAAATGCACTAGGCCTTTGGTTATGGTTACCGGCCTTTGATTACCATACGATTTTTCTTCAATATAAAAGTTTTCCATAAAAATTAATATTCTACAAAATTGTTTCCCATGATCTCAGGAATAAATTTTAGAACATCACTTTTCATGAAAAAGTGTCAAGTCGGTAACCAAAGGCCGGTAAACGTGTTTGGTAACCGTCGCCATAACCAAAGGCCTAGTGCCGAAAATGAATGCCTGACTCTGATTCAGGGAAGGGGTTGGGGTATTGAAGCGAAAATAAAAAATTCGATTTTTTCGATTTTCGCTTCAATACCCCAACCCCTTCCCTGAATCAGGGTCAGGCATGCATTTTCACGACTCTGGAATGCGCGCAATCGATTCCCCATGCAAAATTACCCCTAAAAGTGATGTTTTTATAAAAAAAGAAGAAAAATTTTTTTCGGATATTAGTTCCTAAAAAATACACCCCTTTAACCCGGGACTGCGCACACTATCATCCAGATAGTTTTTTGTTGAAAAAAATACACATTTAGGATAAGGATACGATGAATAAGCATATTTTGAAATTTTTATTTTGATCGGATGTTATTTTTAATGTATCATATATGATACAGTGCGCATAACTGTTGTATCAAATATGATACAGTGCGCATAACTGTTGTATCATATATGATACAGTGCGCATAACTGTTGTATCAAATATGATACAGTGCGCATAACGGAACGGCTTCCACTGTGCCTTGCTCTATCTCATTATCAAAGTCATCTATATCGGAGCTTTCACGTTCAAAAAAAATCATAAATTTTTCTAGGTTTAGTCATTTTAGAGCTTCAATAGAATATTTCTGCACTTATATAACTCTAAAATNGTATCATATATGATACAATAATAAATTATGACTTTTATAAAAAACTAAATATAAAAACTAGTAATTTTTTATATTTAAAAAAAAATATAGAGCATAATAAATAAGAATTCACAAATATAAAAAGAAAAAATGTTTTACATGTATAAATAATGAAAAAAAATCAAAACATCTAGTTTTAAGCTAAATTATGAGCAATCAATATCACCAATCATATAAAAAATCACATAAAATGTTTACGAATCTCCTAGAAAGGTTACTAACCACTAAATAAGCCACTTCCGAGATCTTTATTAAATCATCCGGTTGTTTATTTGATTGCGAAATGTTTTGTATCATATATGATACGCTGCGCAGTCCCGGGTTAAAGGGGGTGTAGAAATCACAACAACATCTCGAACAAAAATTTATTTTTCAAAGTTTTTTCAAAAACCGATTTTCTAAGGGTAATTTTATGCGAGAAATCGATTTCGCGCATTCCCGAAGCATGAAAACTCTTCCTTGACCTTGATTCAAGGAATGGGTGGGTGTATTGAAGCAAAAATCAAACATTTTCGGATTTCTATGAAAAAACCGTCGATTCTTAGGTTTTTCTAGGAGGGGAATCGATGCGCGCACTCCCAAACCGTGAATGCGCTTCTTTGATCATGTTTCAGGAAAGTCGGTTTTTGAAAAAACTTTGAAAAATAAATTTTTGTTTGAGATGTTGTTGCGATTTTTACACCCCCTTTAAGAAAATTCATTAATGTCTTTATTTGGAATAAAATTTATAGAGTTTATTCTAAAACATTAAACGTGCTATGTGTGTTTGTCTGTGCTATCTCCGTCATCTTAAAGGGCTAGACCACTTTACCGAGAGCCGCATATTTAACTATGCAACAGTATATAAGCCCCTATTTCATAACCGAAAAGCACGAAAATGACAA
>OZJO01028814.1:0-10412 GCA_900406225.1 Acrobeloides nanus | reverse complement strand
TGTAAAAACAAAAAATGCTCCATTTTTCATGAATTTTCCGAATATATATAAATTATGGCAAATTTCGCAAAATAACAAAACGCACTCGGGTGCACCCGTTTTTACACGGTGTTTTTGGGGTCGATTACAATGACAAGTACCCCAAAGCAATTAGATAAAGCCAAACGGACTTCCGCATCTGAAAGAAGACCAAAAATTAGGATTAGTTTCCTTTTTGTGTGAGGTCTGGTCGTTAACCTCTTTGAAAAAATTGGCCGCACCCGTTTTACACAATTTGGGTGCGCACCCATGGGTGCACCCGTTTTACAAAGACCCCATTTCCTGTAAAAACAACAAATGCTCCATTTATCCATAAACTGTTCAGAGTTTCAACAAAAATGTCGATTTTTTCCGACCGAACTGGTCCTTTAAAATAAGAAAAAATTAATTATAAAACATATTTTTAGTTTTTGCATTAAGCTCAATCACGGACTATCCTCTTATTTCGTTTATCGGTCTTAATGCTAATAACGCGAACAATACATGGGGCTGGAGTGATGACACACTTATGGATTATGTAAAATGGGCGCCTAATTATCCGCAACCTGGAAATACTGGCTGTTTATATGTCGAGTAAGATTAAGTTAAAACTTTTGGAGCTACTGAACTTGGGGGGGGGGGCACTTAACATGACTTCCAAGGCCGAAGTAAAAAGCGCCAAAATTTTTACCGAAACACACCCCCTAGGGATAGAAATTGATGCGGAACACGCTGGTGCCATTATTTTCAAACCAAAATCTTCGAAAACATATGAATTTTTGCACTTTTTTCAATAATAATCTTTATACAACCTAACTCAAAAATTTTGATTTATTTAAAAATTGCGAAAATTCATAGGTTTTAGAATATTTTGGTTTGAAAATAATGGCACCAGCGTGTTCCGTGTCAATTTTTACCACTAGGGGGTGTGTTTCGGTAAGAATTTCGACGCTTTTTACTTTGGCCTTGGGGGTCATATTAAGTGGGCCCCCAAGTTCAGTAGCTCCAAAACTGTTTAATTAACAATATAATGTCTTTTAGCCCAGACCCAGCCAATAATGGATGGGAAGAGTCCATATATACTGCCTATGGAATTTGTCAATCTGGTTCTTTCTGTTAATACGGATTGTAAAATCTATTTAAATTTTTTAAAATAAAATTTAAAGTAGTTTTAATTTTATTTGTTTATCTTTTTTAGTACCAGGAGCCGAGTGCTAACGCGCTCATAGGGGAGAAGAAGGGAATCTCTGAAAGTGACTCCGAGCGGTTCAATTGCCAATTTGCACGCTAAATTTTTGAATTTACAAATGCTTAACCCATCGCTTCAATAAACAAATTTAATTGACTCATAGGTGCACAAGTAGGGGGGACAACCACAAAATACGAATCGATACGAATTAAGCTTCAGAAATCATTTATAGTGGTTCAAAATGGCAAAATATTACTATTAAAAGGATAAAAAATGAAAAAAATTTTTCCGAAAATTTGAAATTTTTGAAAAATCATAAGAGTCCCCCCTTATGTTCAAAATTTATCCGGACGAAAAATACAACATGTTTTCCTTTTATTTCATTTTTAATCTATAATTTTTCGGCAGATACGAAGCCATAGAGGGGGGACAGTCCCCCCCCCCGTTGTGACCTATGAATGACTCATGAAATGTTGAATCAATTAAATTTGTTTATCGACGGATTAATGAAATATTAGAAAATTTAAACTTTTAGTGTGAATAATTGGCGCTCGGCCTCGCTTCTGATCATCCAATGTGGCGAGCGGTTTCTGCTGATATTGTTTTCTCTGGAAATACAAAGTCAATCCTGATAGTTTTGATGTCGTTAGAAAGCTGGATTTCATAGCAATCGAATGACACCCAAATCATGCCATAACTCTTTCTGGTTGAGGAGTTATTGCACAATAAATAAAAAATGTCAGTTTTTTCGACATTTTTTACTAATTATGCAATATCCCTGCAACCAGAAAGAGTTATGACATGATTTTGGTGTCATTCGATTTCTACGAAATCCAGCTTTCTAATGACACCAAAACTACCAGGATTGGCTTTGTATTTCCAGAGAAAATATAAAAGGTTTCAAAATGTCAAGTTTCGAAACATCAAACGACCGTTACAATCGGTCAAATGGAAATAAAGATTGTTTACACAAATCTGCAACTTTTATATTTTTATATTTGTTTTAAAATATTCGGGAACTTTGATTGCACAAAAATTCTGGTAAAGATTTATCATTTAATTCCAACACACTATTTTTAATATATAAACCAGCATAGATGTAGGGCGGAGAATACAAAAACAGTGTAGACAGGGTATAGGTGAGTGTTGCAGAATCACTTGCAGTTACAGTAACACTTGCAGTTACATCAACGCTTGCAGTTACAGTAGAGAAAACAATATAAGCAGAAATATTCGAACACTGGTTCCAAGAATTGGTCTCTAAAACTGCTCAACACTTTGCAGGTTAAAATCTCTTGTTGCATATTAGGAAGTGAATTCTCAACGAGCAGGAGTGATGAAGGGAAAGTGAAAATTTATTAAGAAATTCCATGTTAGATGGATGATGACAAAACGATGATCGAAAATCACAAGGATTCCAATTTATTCTTTTTTAAATAGTTTTTTTGGTTTTTTTTAAATGAGAATATTGTATGAGGAAATTCTTCCCTTGTTTATGCATTTATGCTAACTATTCTTCACTGTTTACTCTACTTTCTCTCATCCTGTTTGTTATTTTACTATCTCTCTCCATGCTCATTTATTGTTACTATTTCTCACTTTTTTACTCTAGACTCCTTTTAAATGAAATTACGGAAAGGTTTTTACTTCTAAGGCATTTTGTTTTGATTGATTAGCATGCTACCTTATCGAGAATACATTTTTTCCTTGTTTGTTTGTGTGCTTATCAAAGTTCGATGAACCAAGAAGAAAAATCGATTCATTTATAAACTTAGCATTATTGTGAGAAGTTTCCTTTCATAGTTCACAAAGTATGAGTGCTATAGGCGAATGTAGTGTTTGCTCTGAACCGTTAGAAGTCCAATTGGCTACTTTGCCATGCGGTCATATTTTTCATTATGAATGTGTGGAGAAATGGATCAACGCAAGTTTTTTTCTCTTTTCAGTAAAACACAATTTTTTAGATGTCTAAAAATTGTCCAAAATGTCGAAAAAGTTATAATAGTGAAGAGCTTATTAAGCTTTTTACGGAATTGGTTGTAGAAAATAACTGTGACACTGTAGGTTGAATTAAGTCTTATTGATGAAAACTATTTTTTTAGGGCCACGAATTTCGAGATCTATTCCGAAATTTGAACAAAATTGCGTTATCTAATAAGAAATTAATGCAGCTTCATCAAGATGATGTAATTTTTTGAAATTAAAAATATTGATATGTTTTTTTGCGATGGACGTGTAATATAAGTATCTAAATCTGTTTATTAAATTTACCTGTTGTAAGTTAACATTTTTAGTACAACTCGATAGAAACTTATAAGAAAAAATGGCAAGATGCTTGTTTCGAAAAAGAAAAAGCTGAACTTAGAGCAGTACAGGCAGAAATAGATTTACAAGAATTGCGAAAGCAACACAATGAAATGGTTTGTTTGATCTTTAAATAAATGAATGCTTTTTTTTAAAAAAGAAATCCCTTCATGAAACTTACATACGAAACCTCGAAGATCAATTAGAGGAAATTAAAGCCCAATTGCGAAAAACTTATGAGTTAGCTACAATTATTAAGAAGCCGGCCAGTCTCATGCTGAATCAACCGGAATCTTCGAATTCGTTAGGCCTGGAAAAGGCCGAATCGTCTAAATCGACAAAAACTCCAGTCCACACGGTAACTTTTCTCGCAATCATTGTAACGTGATGATGTTTATCATACAAGGCTATCCACGATAAACGGACCCATTTTTTGTCATTGTCAAGAATTGTCGGCCTAAAAATTCTGTTGAAGTAAAATCTTTTAAAATAACGTTTTTGTATAGTTTGTTTCATGCCAACGTTTAAAAAAGTTGGAAACCCATGGCGCAGTGGATTTCGTTACTACAAGAGCAAAAGGTTGCAAGTTCGACTCCCGACTGGAGCAAAAATTTTTTTCGGATTAAAATTGAATCTTTTTTCGACAAACACAAATGGATCCGTTTATGTTGAATAGCCCTGTATTTTCTGAAAGCAAAGTTTTAGGTGGAACCAACACAACTTAAAACGACTCATTTCGGGGATAATACCATATACATGGAGACAAATACCGCAACAATATTAATAAAGCCGAATAAAAATAATATTCAAAAAATATCGAACGTTGTAAAAAACAAAGTAACTTTAAAACATTTATCAAATAACAACATTTTTACAAGGGAACCTTCCCAGTTGATGGTGCGATTTTGTGAAAAGTCTTAGCCATTCTTATAGAGCATAGTCCACTTGTAAAAAATTCGAAAGAATTAGCTGCCATCGGATCGTTGACATTGAGCAAATTAGCTTGTAATTTTTGTTATTTTATATGATTAGAACATATTAAATTTTAAATGTTTAATAATATTAGTGATGGTAGTATAGTGGTAAGACTCACGCTTTGCATCCAAACCGTCTCAAGTTCAATTCCGGTCGGCATACCGATTTTTTGCATTTTTTAAAAACTTCTTTGTTTAAATTTTTTTCACTCTTTTGCATAATTTTAATAATTTTGTAACTACTATTAAAATTATTTTTCATTTTTTAAGAAAAATGTTGCTTAATCCTACAAACATAATTTGTTTTGATCATTTCTTTGTTAAATATCATCTTTGTTTTGATTAATTGTATTTTGTTAAATTATTTTTTTTTTAAATAAATAGTTTTGAATATTTTTTCGTTAAAATATTTTTTGTTAGAAAAAATAGGAATTTATTGCTAANAAAAAATTGGTATGCCGACCGGAATTGAACTTGAGACGGTTTGGATGCAAAGCGTGAGTCTTACCACTATACTACCATCACTAATATTATTATACATTTAAAATTTAATATGTTCTAATCATATAAAATAACAAAAATTACAAGCTAATTTGCTCAATGTCAACGATCCGATGGCAGCTAATTCTTTCGAATTTTTTACAAGTGGACTATGCTCTATAAGAATGGCTAAGACTTTTCACAAAATCGCACCATCAACTGGGAAGGTTCCCTTGTTAGATAGAAATTTGCATAAATTGTGAAGTCGAGCTTGTCAAAATGATACAACCAAATATAGTGGATCAAAAGGGGATCGACATTGAACATTACATCACAGCGGCCGAACTTAAAGAGAACGAGATTCTCGCATTAACTCACCATGGTTTAAATTATCATATTATAAGAAAGTAAGTTAAGATCGACAAGATCAATTATTTAAAAAAACAAAATTTCTAAAAAGGTGGCTTAAAAGCATCATTTTTGGGAAGATGCTAGTTGATGACATAAAATCTCTGCCAGTTGGTGACATAGATTTATGTTACCAACTGGCAATTGGGGAAATTGCCAGTTGGTTACAGAAAAAAAAATAATAAAAGCTATTATAAAAATTTGCTGCAATCACCAAGGTATTGACTGATTTCTCCCAGGTATTGAAGAATTCGGTTCATACAGTCTTCATTATCTAGAACAAGAACATTTTTGCCAATGTTTTGTTGAAAATATTGAAATAAACGCAACTAAAAATTGTTTACTGGCAATGTCACCAGCTGGCAATTTCCCCAATTGCCAGTTGGTGACATAAATTTATGTCACCAACTGGCATCTGCTCTAATGTTTTAGGTCACTTCGTATAATTAAAGGGGTAACAATCACGGCCTAATCTAAGAAAAAATTTTTTCTAAAAAGATCATGTTTAGGGGTAAAATCATGCTAGAAATCGATTGCGCGCATCGCGATCGAAATCGATTGCGCGCAAAGCGTGAAAATGTTTCCCTGGCCCTGATTCAGGGAAAAATATAGATTTTGACATTTTTTAACCAGCACATGGTTTGAAAAGACATATGTCCATAAACAAGCCTCGGTGGTGCAGTGACAAAGCACCATCTTATTGGTTACAAATGTCTATGGTTCGAATCCCGCTTGGAGAAAAAATTTTTAGCACAAATTTTTTTCGAAAAATTTTTTTGCTTCCATGAATCAGGGTCAAGGAAGCATTTTCACGCTTCGACGATGCGCATCAATTTCTCGCATGATTTTACCGCTAAAAATGATCTTTTAAAAAAAATTTTTTTGGATTAGGCCATGAATGTCGCCCCAAAGGAAATAATTGTTTAGAGAAGAGGTATATTTAGTCATTCAAAATCAATCTTGGATGATTACGCGAATTTTGAGTTGTTGGGTTATTTATAGTCCCTACTTGAAAATTTTATACATGGCAACCAGTTGGAGAAAACTTAACAAGAATTGGGATTTCTTTTTAATCGAATTAAAAAGATATGGTCCATTTCATATGGTTATTTTTAATTCTACATATATAAACTGGTAAGTACAGTGTATGTTATTTTATCGAAGAATCGACGAGTCATCTAAAAGGGATTAAGGGGTCATCCAGATATTACATAATCAATTTTTTGGTGATTTACCCCTCCCCTCAACATAATCATCAAAAATGTACTACGTAATCAATTTTTATGAGGAGAGCCGACCCCCTCCCCCCAACATGATTACGTAATATCTGGATGACCCCTAAGGGCAGTGTTGAAAGATCCCCTCCCCAAATTGAGGGGGGGATAGATAGCAGCGCACAGTCGATTTGAAAGATACTTACACAAAAAACATCGGCCGATAATTTACCGATCAAATAACATCTTGAAAAAAAGCGATAATATCCGCGAAAAGTACGTTTCTATCCATGTGTCCATCGGTAAGTTATTTTGCCGATGGACACATGGATAGATAACGTGCTTTTCGCGGATGTTATCGCTTTTTTTCAAGATGTTATTTGATCGGTAAATTATCGATGTTTTTTTTGGGTGTAGCAAAAAATTCTCGAAAATTGAAATTTTCATCACGAAATCATAAAAAATTTGAAAAAATCACAAAAAAGTTCAGTTTTTTGCATGAAATTTTGACCAAAATAGTATACCTAGCAAAAATTTCTGCTTGGACTAAAGATACCTAGCAGACGTTTAGGATTTGGGGGACCCTCTTTCATCACTGATTAAGGAGTAAATGTGATTAAGAGGTTTCCCTCGTGTTAACCATTTTTAGAGAAGCTTGTAGTGTTGAAAATATTTGTGAAGTTAATAAAGAAAGTTAATCCTTTAACCCCATCTATCCTTTAACTTCATTTAGATGGCCCAGAATATACAGCTTTTAATGTTTCATGAATAAAAAAAGTTCTATTTAGCCCCATTGAACGTCTACTTGAGATATTTCAAGCTAGTCGTGCTGAAAATATGGTGTTGTTTAATGTTAAAGAACCAGAAAGACAAGTAATTAATGAATTATGGTTTATAAAAAAGTATTTCTAGAGTTTCCTAGAAAATATGCCAGAAGCGATCCAGTTTAACAATGCGTTTCTAAACAGTGCATTCCTAAAATCTATAAGATTTTTAAAGCCAAATGATAGCTGGTCAATGTGAAATGAAGCATTGTACAAGAAAAGAAAGAATCGAAGAAAATTAGAAAAATTTTTGTTTGTAGTTTTGTTATTCTACATATAGAGCATAAATAAATGATAGAAATGATTGTGTGTGTAACCATAGCTGTACAAGGAGGGGAGTACTGGTGCCCCAAATACGAAGTGGTCGCAGGGGACCCCCCATAGATGCGATGCCGTATCCAAGATTTTGGCGGGTAACTTTTGGGTCGAACCCCAAAATCATAGTGGTCCCCCTCAGCAACGCAAAGTGGATTTTGGTTTGGGGGGAGGGGAGGAAGTCCCCAAAATTTTTCAAAAATTTACCTTGGACCCCCTTATGTTTTTTCCAAAATTTTGAGCAAAAGCATAAGGGAGGACCCTTATGATTTCTTTCTATTTTTTAAAAAAATTTACAAAAACACCTTGGTTCCCCCTTCTGGTTTTTCGCGCCTATCGGCGCGAAAATTTTTTATTGAAATCCTTGAGGAAAGTCAAAAAAAATCAGCGCCGCAGGCGAAAATTTTTTTACAAAATGCTTGTTTCTAAGCTGAAAATGCTCAGAAAATACGATTTTTTGTATTAAAAAATATTAAATTTGGCATTTTTTGTTGAAAAATGAGAAATTTAGGACAAATTGGGTGTAATTTTTAAGAAAGTTAAAAAACCAGCGCCTCAGGAAAAAAGTTTCTTGTTTTTAAGCTAAAAATACTCAGAAACTGAAAAATTTTGTTGAAAAAATGGACAATTTTGATGAAAAATCGTAATGGGGGAACATTTGGATTTTTTAAATTTCAAAAATTTCGGGCAAACACATAAGGTAGGGGAACCATTAGGAACCTTGGTTCCCGAAAATTTTTATATTGAAATCATTGAGAGAAGTCAAAAAACCAGCGCCCCCAAAAAATTTTTTGCAAAATGCTCAGAAAATTACGATTTGTTGTATGAAAAATGTTAAATTTGGCACTTTTTTGTTTAAAAAGGGAAAATTTAGGACAAATTAGGTATAATTTTTAAGTAAAGTTAAACAATCAGCGCCGCAGGCAGTGTTGTACAGCCTTCAAGAATGGGAGGGGAACCTTTTCAAAAATTTTTTTACCTTGGCCCTTATGTTTTTTTCAAAAATTTGGAAAAAAACATAGGGGGGACCAAGGCAATTTTGTCGAGTTTTTAAAAAAAATTTCAAAAATCATCTTAATTCCCCCTATTTTTTCGCGCCGACAGGCGCTAACATTTTTTTGTTGAAAAAATCTATTTTTAGCCTGAAAAAACTCAAAAATTTTCGATTTTCGACGAAAATTTTGTTGAAATCTTTGAGTTAACGCAAAAACCAGCGCCGCAGGCGAAAGTTTTTTTGAAAAATGCTTTTTTATATGCTGAAAAGATCAGAAAATGACTAATTTTTGATTTTAAAAAATGTCCAATTTGGGGCTTTTTTGTTGAAAAATGAAAAAAATTGGACAATTTTGGTGAAAAGCTTTAAAGAAAAAAAACAGCGCCGCAGGCGAAAATTTTTTAAGAAATAATTATTTTTAAGCTGAAAATGCTCAGAAAATTACTATTTTTGTTGAAAAAATGGGAAATTTATGTAGAAAAAATATGAAATTTTGGTCATTTTTTGTGAAAAATCATAATGGGGGACCATATGATTTTTGAAAAATTTTGGGCAAAATCATAAGCCCACTTCGTACAAAGTACGAAGTGGGCTCTAGGACTTTGTGAAAAGTCCTAGAGCAGGGTAACAGGGGTAATTACCCCCTAAAATTTTCAAGTCGAAAAAAATTTGAGGCAAAACCACTTTGTACGAAGTGGGAAACTTTTTAGAATAACTACTTCTTAAACCAACCCCAAATACGAAGTGGGTATTAAAAATTTTCGGCAAAAAGACGAAGTAGGGGGAGGGGGGGGCGGTACAGTACCCCCCCCCCCCTTGTTCAGCTATGTGTGTAACTCAAAAACTGGCAGTCAGAACCCACTTCTCGATATACCGTTGCATTGCTGGTGACCTGGGAAGAAAAATGAGGCATTTGATATCAGGGAAAAATTGATCATGACATCCCTGCGTGGTAATTCCTTTAACCTATAGCTATTGGTTAAGTTTTTGGAACTTTGTGTGTCTTGTGAAAGATACTCTGCCGAAATGGTTGTTGTGGGTCCAGTTTTCTGTTATGGGGTCTCGGCCGGGATGAGTAGGGGATGGGTTTCCTCAGCCGAGATGGTTTTGGGGTTCCCTCAGCTGGAAAAGGCGTTGTGTGGGAGGGATTGATTCGTCCAAGAGGGGTGTTGCGTGGGGAGGGGGGGGGGGTCCTTTGGCCCATACATGCAACCCCAATTAGGAAGGGGTAACTAGTATTGAGGTTATTGATTGGTACTTAATTGTTTAATTTGCATATTTATTGTTATTCTCCAAGTCTTCGAACTTTCGCAACGACTTTGCTGTGCGAATAGTTGAAAAGTTCTTTTCGATTGAGCGAACATTTTGAGCCCTGTTTGAAAAATCTCTTTGTGAGTTAAATTTATAAGTTATATAAAAAATTAATAAAAAATATTAAAATTTTATCTTCGAAACTCTATTAGTAGCTGTATTAAACCCCCAGTAGGGTCATTGTCGAAAAAATTTGGGTTGAAAATTTTTCGAGGACCCAGTCGCAATCTTCAGTCCCCCTTTAATATAAATTTATAAGTTAAATAAATTAACAAAATTAAATTTTTATTGTTGAGACTCGATCGGTTGTTGCATTAACATGGTTTTGTCTTCTAATATATTTTCCAAGCTTGACACAAAATCTCATCATTGCTCTGAAAA
>OZJO01028812.1:0-10066 GCA_900406225.1 Acrobeloides nanus | reverse complement strand
TGAATATATTGCCGTAATAAGAGGGGAAGCATCCAAAAAACATAATGTTATTCCTCTTTGTATGTTTTGGCCGGTAAGCTAGTGATGTTTCGAAATCTGTTAGATGTGTTTTGAAATTCTACGAAACTTGCTACACTTATGGGTTATTGGCGTCGGGTTAAGTAACTTTTTAAGATATCGTGTGTAACAAGTTGTCTGGAAAATTTTCGAGAAAAATCAAAATGTTTAAGTTTCAAGGATGTTATATGTTTTAAACTTGTTAAACATTTTGATTTTTTTTCGAAAATTCCCCAAACAACTTGTTACACACAATAGCTAAAAAATTACTTAAGGGGGTGGAACATCGCCAGTGCCGTAATTATGAGAGAGGGAAACTGGAAAACCTCCCCCCAAACCTAGAAAACTTTTTATTTTCGGGGAAAGAAAAAAGAAAATGTCTAAAAAAATCTTAATATTTAGGAGAAGAAAAAAAAAAACCCCCCCCCCCCCACGCCAAAACTTTGGACCAAAATGACGGTACTGAGCATAGCGACTAACATGGCTACTGCTCTGTATAAAAAATAAATGTATTGTGATCCGTACCGTAATTATTAAGGGAAGGCCTTCCCACAAGTGGCGTAATTACAGCCGGAGGATAGAGGAAGGGAGCACATGTATTCGAAAATTTTTGTGCTAAGACAGGGCTCGGAATAAAAAAATGAAAATCAGAAATGTTAAAAAATCAGATTTTCGATACAAAAAATCAGTCATAGGCAATTTCTGCTGTTCAAAATCAGAACATTTCTGATAAATCTGACTCATTTCAAGCCCTGTGCTAAGATCATTAAAATACATGCATTTTAAGCAAAAAAGCGCAATTTTTTTGAAAAATGAGTGTTTTAAGCCAAAAATGCCCAAAAAATACGTTGTTTGTGTAAAAAAGGAAAATTTGTTAAAAAATGAAAAAATTTGGTCATTTTTGGTTAATAAATAGAAAATTTTGGCCAAAAACATATTTTTAGATTTGGGCGAAAACATGGGGGAGGGACAAGGAAGAAAAAAATTCAATTTTTCAACAATGAGGGAGCGCTCTCCATGCTCCTCCCACAAATTACGCCACTGTTTTGCACTGACCTGAAAATTTTTTAAATTTCCGAAAAAAATGTAAAATTTTGAGACAAACGTTCAAATTTCACCCACCTCCAAAATTACGGCACTATTATTACTATAAAAAAAGATGTCTTGATACTAACATTTAGCTATTTAACCAGAATAGCAACTGTTTTTAAACAGCAATTAAGTCCTTTTTGAATTTATTAGTCATAATGCACTTTCATGAAGAGCATTCCTAGCTCATTTACCCAAACTTGATTAACTGCGAAGATTAACTGAAATGTGTATGGTGAAAAAAAACCCACTTGAAGTAAGTAATTAAGGCGAGAGAGCGACTCAATGAAGAAATCACCACCTTTGTTGCTAAACTCGTATCGACCAGCAGTGAACATATAGAGAGTCTTATCCAAATCAAAATTCAAATGCCTAAAGTTGAAAAATCGCTAAATTCCGGTTTTTTATACACCCTGTAAATACCTATTTTACAAGTTTTTCGACTCAGTTTTTTCCAAAAATAACCCTATTAGGGCTAATTTTATGCAGGGAATTAATTGCTCGCATTCCCGAAGCTTGAAAACGCTTTCCTGATCCTGTATCAAAGAAAGACTGATGGATTATAGCAAAAATTGATAATCGCTTCAATACACACACCGATTCACTGAATCAGGGTCGGGGAAGCGTTTTCAAGCTTGCGCAATCGATTTTCCGCATAAAATTAGCCCTAATAGGAATTTTTAAAAAAAATTTGGGTCAAAAAAACATGAAATAATCGCCCAACTTCCGGTTTTTTATACACTCTGTAGTAGAGTTCGCCGAACCGATGATTTTTCAGAAGTTCAATCAAGGAAAAATATTTCAGAGCTACTAAGCCTGGGGGCGCACTTAACAGGAATAAAAATGCCGAAGTAAAAACGTCAAAAATTTTTTTTGAAAATACACTATATAAGGGTAAAAATTGACGAGGAACACGTTGGAACTATTATTTTTAAGTCAAACTCACTGGAAACCTTTGAATTTTTACCTTTTTTAAATTTACTTATTTTACTGACTTTTTGAATTCTATCTAAATAGGTAAATTCAAAAAAGGCAAAAATTCAAAGGTTACAGTGAGTTTGACATAAAAATAATAGTTCCAACGTGTTTCTCGCCAATTTTTACCATTATATAGTGTATTTTCAAAAATTTTTTTTTGGCGTTTTGACTTCGGCATTTTTATTCCTGTTAAGTGCGACCCCCCAGACGTAGTAGCTCCAATATTCCTTTAACCCTGGGGACCGATTCTCCCCCCCCCCGGTTCGGTCAATATTTTTTAAAATCGGTTCTCCATGTTTCTCGTAAAATTCAGCCAATTTGTGGGCCGAACCGGGAAGAAAACCGGTCCCCAGGGTTAAAGGAATACTATTTTTCCTTGAATAAAATTCTAAAAAATCATCAGTTTGGCGAACTCTACCATGTAGTAGTGTTTTCTATAAGAATGAAGCAATAGAACATTCAGAAGTGACGAAACGGCTTACCCGTAAAAATGCCCGCGAATAAAATCGTGAATTTTCTCTTTGTTTTGAGCGTGAAGATTTTGGAATTCATGTAACGCAGCAAACTTCACCACATTTAAACCATTTGGCGTAAGGACATCAGGTTCGCGTTTCAACAAATATTTTGATTCAAGTCCGGTTATTTCACTATAAAAAAACAATAGCTTTAGACAATATAAACTTTTTTTGGTTTTGAGCTGTGTTAAGGGACTAGAACACAAGTGTCACATTGAACAAATTTTAAGATCGTACAGTTGCCTTTAAGTATAGTAATTTTGCCTATGACCCATAATGGAAAACCTTCATAAATCTTATCATGTGGGCAAGGGGAGAGCCTGAACGCAGGCCACCCCGAAATTCAAAAAATGAAATTTTTCCTAATGGTCCCTTTTTTTAATTTTTCACCAAAAGTGTCCAAATTTTCATCAAAAATCATAATTTTCGGCATAAAACAGATTTTCCAAAAAAAATTTCGGCTGTTTTTTTAACTAAAGGATCTCATCAAAATTACCCATTTTCAACAAAAAATTTAACATTTTTCTATATAAAAATCGAAATTTGCTAAGCATTTTAAGCTAATAAACATGCATTTTGCAAAACAAAAATTTCTGATTTTTTATTTAAATGTTTTTCAGCAAAAATTTTTTCGATTTTAGCGGCGCAAAAAAACATAAGGCCAAGATGATTGTTGAAAAATTCGAAAAATTGCCTTGATTCCCCCTTTATGTTTTTGCACAAAATTTTCGATGCTCCCTCTCTCTCCATCATTTTCCATGTATGAATCCTATGCTAAGCACCAAGATACTACAATAATAGATTACATAAACTTCAACATACCTAACAGTAGTAAAAACATGTGCCATATTTGCAGCGGCTCTTTCAATACAATACCGATGATAAATTTGCTTATCTCCAGCTTCTTTATCACAATCAAACTAAAAATCACTTCTATAGCAATAAAATCATGACAACATGTTTCTTGATTCAAAGGTCTGAAGCATGGAGTTTTCAACATTTTAAAGTAGTGTTAGATCCCGGAATCGACCTCTTGGCCGGGAAGGAATTTTTCAGGATGCACCATGACGAGATTTTCGGGATGGGATTAAGATTTTCGAGAGTCGAGATGGGATTTTTCAAAACTATTACATAAACAATTTTTAAATGAAAAATTGTTAATTTATCTTAATGCATGAGTTTAACCAAAACAGCACTACAGATGCGAAATTTTTTGAATAATATTTGTTTTGAAGCCAAAAATGGTTCAGAAAATAGTTATTTTTGTTGGAAAAATAGAAAATTTTGCTCAAAAAGCAATATTTAGGGATGTAAATTTATAGATTTGGAGTTTGGGATCTGAGACAGGATCAGTTTTATAAAAATTTTTGGGACGGGATTCCAAAAATTCCGGGGTTTTTGGAATGAAATCTAACACTATTTTTAAGCATCGCCATTGTTTCCCCCCATGCCAAAAATATATGGAATCATCATTTTAAAGAAATTTTTTCAATTTTTTAACTTGAGAGATAATGGCGTCATCCAATTGCTTCATAATCACGTTCCCCCCTCCCCCTATTAGCTTGCTCCACGTTGTGAATTATGCAAATTTCACACGAGGGACAGGTTGATGGGGCAAAAATGAACAGGGATTTGGGTGGAATCTTATCGATTGTAATTCTGTATTTCCAATTGAATTTTGAGCTTCAGATTTTTTGAACCTTTCTCTGTGCAATAAACAACATACATGCTGTAAATTGTTGTAAAGATCAGCGCCAGCTGCGCACAAATGTCTACCCAATAAAGTCGCATGAGTTGTAAAAACCGTGGCAATCTTCGTTTTCCATAACCTAAAAAGAGAGATTCTCTCTCTAACTCGGAAAAGTTTCCTACCTAGACATGATAAGACCAACGCCAGCTTGCCATTCGTGGAATTGAGCAACTGCGAATGTATCATAGCCTTCCATTGCACTAACAAACTAAAAAAGATTATTTGGTATTGAATCGAGGGTTCATCTCATCAAGTTTTTACGATTATTTTCGTTAGCCTAGTTTTTTGGGGTCTTTCGACATGAGGAACTTGAATCTGAAGGAATTTTTAATTTTAAACACTGGAATATATCTCTAGTTGATGGCTGTTTTTGGGGTTCGGAAGGGGTCTCGGAGAAAAAATTGCTTTATCTTCCCCAGATAAGCGCCGAGACATCTTTTTCATTTTATATTGGAGGTTTTTTCCGAGTGGGAAATCGATTCCCGATAGAATATAATAAAAAAAATTTCCCTGGCCCCCTATAATACAAAATATATATTAGCATATCTTAGTACTGAAAAATCCATGAGATTTAAAAACATCCATGAGGTTTAAAAAATGGTTCACTCAATTTTATTAACACTCCACTAAAATCCCGATATTAAAATCTTACCGTTTGTAAAAATATAGCAACTAAGAAGCCAAAAATAATGCAATCATTTGTTTCTTTATCGTGCCATGGTACACCAATGTTGCACTTTTCCCAAAGCTAAAAGAAGATTATTTAGGAAAATCACTTAAATAAAAGGCTACATCATGCTTCCACGAATCGATCTTCCATGCAGCCGATCCAATGTCGAAAAGTACCACTTTAGGGTAGCCATCGATTAGCCAACGTCCGTAAACTGCACGAAAACCCCAGTCTTGCATTTGATCTAACGTGTATTTCATCGAGGCAGTTTCGGGCTCTAATATCTCAACCTATAAAGAATAAATTTACGTTACTGTTGGAGGTAATTTCCCTTTCGATTGAGTAATTTAAGGAATTCAATGAACTATCGTTTAGTTCAAAATATTCGAGATGATCGAAAGAAAATGGCGTAGTCAGGGTTGCCATTTTAGTAGCAATTTGCTTTTGTTCAGATATTTTTACTTTTTTTTCAAAGCCGAAAAAAGCGATTTTTCTTCTATAGTCAAATATCAACAATTTAAAAAGTGATCACAAATTTTTAACTCATCCTGTAGATGGAATCGACCTTTTTTAGAGATTTTATGAAAAAAATTTAGCTTGGGAGATCAAGGAAAAAAAATCGAATTTTTCAAAAAGTTCTTCAAATCAGCTGATTTTTTGTATCCAGGGTTTTTTCGACATGGAGAACTCGAATCTGAAGGAATTTTTTGATTTTGGCTGCAGAGTTAAATCTTCCATGGAGGGTCAATTTGAATCAAAAAGTGTTTTTAGCCTATCTTTTTTTCTTGGCGCCAAAAATAAAATCCGATAGCACTTTCCTGCCCTAAATTGGGGTTTATTGCAGCCATATTTTTTCGGTTTTTAAATTATTTTCGAAGGTGTTTGTATACAAAAAAGTGCCAAACACGTTTTCAAAGACATCCCTTGAGGAACACATTTAGAAAAAATGTGGAATACCATTTTGAAGGTCATATGTTAATAAATCCCCACGTAAACGTAAATGAACGTTTTGTATTACCCGAGATATAGCAGTTTGACTGAAACCCACCGCTTTGACACATGTTAAAAAAATTCGTTAATGGAGGGGGAACCACTCCCAAAAATAAAAAATCACAAAAACCTTATGTAATTTTTGGTCGACCAAAAATAAGGGGGCTCTTTTTCGACTCTATATATGACATGTTTAAACTTACTTCTAGTTTAACGAATTTCTCGTTATAAGGCCCAAGCATGCAATATTGATCGCCTAGTTCATCAGTGCTAACTGGCGCTTTCGTTCGAAGTACTGTGTAAATCCCACCGACTAAAAAGCTTTTAAAATACAAACGCATAAACCATTACCTTTATTGGCAACTTCCCAAGAACATTCGAAAACATATCGATGCTCTAAACGCGCAGTTTCGCCTCGATCATTTGCAGCATCATCAGCACCTATACCCAGGGATTCCTTCAATTACACATTTAGGGTGAACGTTATCCGACGTAAAACGCATTTCACGGCGTTAGCAGTTGTAAAATTGCAGTACGCCATGGCGTTAGCAGTTGTGAAATAGTTGAAAACGATTTCACAACTGATAATGCGCACCATATATGGGCAAGAGGTCGGACTAGGGCTAAACCGGATGAAAAAATTACCGAATATTAACGGATTACCGATACCGAAATTCCAGTAAGCATAAAAATTACCGATTTACCGTAATTATCAATACTAAAATGCCGATATCGGTTCAGCCGTGGGTCGAACTGTCCGACCCAACCCACGCCAAAATTGGCTAAAATCTGGGGGATCTAACAAAATTGAGAAACTTCACTTTTTTCCTAATGGTTCCCCCTTATGTTTTGTTCAAAATGTTTGAAATAAATTTTTTAAAAGCATAATGGTTTTTTACCAAAATGACCATATTTTTGAGAGATTTCTCTTATATTTCCCTAAATTTTCGAAAAAAATCAGATCTCGCAAATTTTTTATTTTCCGGATCTCTTGCCCTTGTATGATGCGCACCCTTATGAGTTCAAATTTCCAAGGCTTACCAGTTGTTTAACAATTTTGGATGAAGATAACTTTCTTGTAAACTTGTTAACTTGTGGAGTAATATCATTTGTAGACATGGCTAAAATAAAAAATCATAAAAGTGCTCAATAAAAAATTTGCTACGAAAAAGTATAGGAAAACAATTCAAGATAAATGTGATAAAAACCGGTTTTGCGTATTACTTAGACTGAAAATAAATAAAGTCAAGACTGAAAAATAAAATTGCGAAAAATACTAAAGAAAAGAAAAAAGAAGGGAAATAAATTTATGAAGCAGCAGTATAGCAATGAGAGTAAGGCAGAGAAAAAGAGAGCAAAATAACAAACTGACCGAAGAGTATGAGGCTAGTGAAAAGCGGTTGCTATTATACTTTGCTTTTTTTTTATCAAATTCAATTATTTGGAACGTATGGATATTAAAACGAAAACTAAAAATAAATTTTTATATGAATAAAAATTCGAAATTTTTGAGGCTGATTTCAAGCATGTCAAAAAATGAATAAAAATTCGATTTTTAGCCAAAATTCAATTTTTTTGACAAAAAATCGAATTTTTCTTATTTTTTATGTATTTTTTTAAAAGCTTTTTTAACATGCTTGAACGCATAAAAGGGCAATTCTTAAATTTTTTTCTTCTAACATAGAGTGTTTACACAACATGGCGGCGCGATTCCTATGTAATGGCGAACGAAAAAGTGTTTTTGAGAGGAAATGTGTCGGGACTTGTTTATTTTGTGTTTTTATGTCTGTTTAATGAAATTTAGAGCAAAAATTTTGATTAAATGAAAAAAATTTTTGGGGACCAAGGGAAAAAGTCGAATTTTCAAAAAGTACTCTAAATTGTCTGATTTGTTGTACAAGAGGGGTTTTTCGGCATGGGGAACTCGAATCCGAAGAAATTTTTTGATTTTGACTACTGGAAAGTGGTGGACGAAATCTGCGGGAATCATCATAACTTTTTTTGGCACTAGGACAATCTCTCTATAGGACAATTCCTCAAAATAAAAAACTTCGCAGCCGCGCTGTCAAATTCGGTGATTTCGGTGGCAATCTATTCCTTATGCATCGAATTTTAATGAAATAGAACGTTTTTTTCGAGAAACTTCAAAATACTCGCTAAAAACGGCTTGCAAAATTTGACTATAAAAATGGTGAAAATTAGTCATTTTTGCAAGCCGTTTTTAGCGAGTATTTTGAAGTTTCTCGAAAAAAAACGTTCTATTTCATTAAAATCCGATGCATAAGGAATAGATTGACAACGAAATCACCGAATTTGACAGCGGGGCTGCGGAGCATATACGTTTTGAAATCAACAACATTTTTGAAGAAAAAACTATACAAATCCAACGAAACATTGCCTGATTTGCAATAAAGTTTGAGTATTGACACGAAAATTTAAAATAACGAATTTCTTGACAAACGCGAATTCGGGATCTTTCAAAAAACAACCTATATATAAGAGGAACCAAAAGTCGCATTTCCTGAACTTTCCTGCGAAAAATAACACCGGGAATCGATTCAACGGGTCGAAAAACTCACATACAACTTCATTCGAATTCATTTCTATTATAAAACACCTTTTCGACACAGGGCACTCAGATTTTGAAATTCGCATAAAAATCGGGTTCAAATTGAACCTATAAAATGTTGAATTTTCAAAAATTCAACATTTTTTTATAAAGCAGGAGGTTTGTGAAAGAACTTTTTGAAAATTCAACATTTTATAGGTTGTTGAATTTAAAATGTTGAATTTTCAAAAAGTTCTTTCACAAACCTCCTGCTTTATAAAAAAATGTTGAATTTTTGAAAATTCAACATTTTATAGGTTCAATTTGAACTCGATTTTTATGCGAATTTCAAAATCTGAGAGTCCTATGTCGACCTCATGCAGAGCAATAATAAGAAAAACTCGATTTTTTGGCCAAAATTCGATTTTTTGGTCAAAAATCAACAAAAATGCCGTGAAAAATTTGTCATGTGCATGAGTACAAGACTTTTAATATATGCACATGCTACTAAGGGCACTCGCAAAAAAGAGCACGAGTATACTACCTATAGTCAGAGCACGGGCAGTAGTATTAAGAACAAAATAGTATCGAGAACAAACACAGCACGAGAATGACAATGAATGAGAACTTCCTAATATTTGCACGTGCTCTGATAACGAATACTACCGACAAAGCACGTGTTCCGCCGTGCTATCTTACCACCTGATGAGTTCGTACGCGTCGCTTAAGCTTTAAAGTTTCATCGATAAAAAATTCAATACAAATAAGTTAAATTTTCAACAAAAAAGGTTTATTAAAAACTTTCATATTTTGTATCTCTCTAACGCATTGAAAGGATGGCACACACCACCTCCAAAGTTGGTTCACGATGAAAATGAAAAAAACGAATGGTAAATCGATAGATCCTACTATCCTGAGCAACTTTTATATTGGGTGTTTGGTCAGGCGATCGTTCATTCTCAAGTTCTGCTCAAAAATAGGTTTCCCTTTATAGGGGCTATTTTCGATAAATAGATATAAATCTATATCTTGAGTTATTTGCGCAACCTTAAAAACGTTGCCTACGTGGCCGAGTGGATAAAGAGTTATTTTTATGTCCACAAGGCCTCAGGTTCGAATTCATCGTGAGTAACAATTTTTTTGCATCTGGAATTAGATTTTTTGAGTTTTTGGGGTCATTTTTTTCGCTTCAATGAGCGAATTGCGACTTCTGACCTACTTTAATCGTATTAATATAGCCCCTAGTACGTTATAAACTTGGTCTGGAAAAAATCTGTGACCATCAAGTACCGTCGATTTTTTTATGACCATAAGGGGGTACCCTTATGTTTATTGAAGAACTTGTTTTGAACAGAACTCGAGAATGAACGATCGCCTGACCAAACACCCAATATAAAAGTTGCTCAGGATAGTGGGATCTATCGATTTACCATTCGTTTTTTTCATTTTCATCGTGAACCGATTTTTTC
>OZJO01028811.1:0-14022 GCA_900406225.1 Acrobeloides nanus | reverse complement strand
AAAATGGTGCCAGATTTGGAGGATTTATTCCACGTCAAAACAATAATCAAAATTTTGACGGTTTCAGAAATAATCTAAATTCCGGTTCTGTATGGTTTGGTCAGTCTGAAAATAAGGGTCAAAATAGTCAATTTGGACAATATAATGGACAAGGTTTCGGAACTGGTAAAAACAGAGGAATTAGTCAAAAATTTCAATTTGATACACAACTTTGATTTAATAAGTTAAATTCAAAAATATAATCCGGCGATGTTTTGTTGTATTAGCAAAATTATTATTAAAGGGGGAGACCCATTTATACATTAAAATCCAGATTTTTAAAAAAACGAAGTTTTATGGTGTATACAGGGTAAAAAATAGCTGAAAAATTGATTTCGCGCACTCCTAAATTGTGAAAACGCTTCCTTGACTCTGATTCAGGGAAGGAATCGGTGTATTGAAGCGAAATCAAACATCTTCGGATTTTTATGAGAAAACCTAAGAATCGACGGTTTTCTCATAAAAATACGAAGACGTTTGATTTTCGCTTTAATACACCGATTCCTTCCCTGAATCAGGGCCAAGGAAGCGTTTTCACAATTTGGGAGTGCGCGGAATCAATTTTTCAGCTATTTTTTACCCTGTATCACCATAAAACTTCGTTTTTTTTAATCTGGATTTTAGTGTATAAATGGGTCCACCCCTTTAAGTAAATTTATAATAATTTGATCACCGCTTGAATTTTTATTATTCAAAATACCTTTTTTAAGAAAACAGAGCTTTATGTCACAAAATGTGTCACAACATTTTTTAAGGGTTATTACTTTTTCGTGCTATTTTCTCGTTTTTCTATCGATTTTCGTTTAAAAAAACTGTTACTAGAGAAAATTTCCATCTTGTGCACATGAACTTTTGTTTCTTAGCAACTACATTAAAATATATAAAAGAAACCGTTCTTGTTCAAACATCAAATTTTTTGTGTCATCTTTATTCTAGTCTTGTGTTTATTTTTATTGATTAATTTTTAACGACTAAATATGAGTGAAAAACCACTAACACTTCCAAAAGTCACGAATGAAAGTGAAAGAAATCAAGATCCGACGATTAATGTTTCTGATGGTACTAGAGTTTCTGATAACCATAATGAAGGAAGTCAACCTAGTGGAATACATAGCCGAAATCCACGTCCAGAAGAACGTATGTGTTGGAAACCAAGGCAGAATCCAGAAAATTGATTTATTTAAAATATGGAAGAAAAATTTGTTGAAGTTAATTTTATATTTTTATAGACTCTAATAAAAAATTGACTTTTTATTGCAACATTATGAAAAATTTCGAATATTAAAAACAAATAAGGTTTTAATAAACGCAATTTTTGGTACAGGGTGGAGCAAAAAAAACCGCAATTTTGAAATTTTTGAGGGCCATTTTTTCGAAAAAAATTTTTTCTAAAAACATCACTTCTAGGGGTGAAAATAGCTGAAAAACACGATTCCGGCGTCAAAAAAATTTTTTGACCCATAAAAGCCCCTTAAAATGGCAAAAAACGGGGTTTTTAACCCCAATTTTTTTCGAAAAAATGGCCCTCAAAAGTTTCAAAATTGCGGTTTTTTTGCACCACCCTGTATAGTATCGTCTTTACAATTTTGAATTAGTTCTTAGAAGCTTTTTTTAACACGGGAATACTCCTTCAAATTTCAGGTATACTCTGTTATTTTATGTTATTCTGAGAAAAATTCAAAAAATTTTTTGAAAAAAATATTAAAACAAAATTCATGTTAAAACAAACTTTTTGAGAAAACCGAGCTTTAGGTGTCACAAAAATTTTGTAAGGATACTTATTTTGATAATGAATTTTATCAATTTCTAGAAAGATTCGTTCAAAATCTCTTTTATCAAAGTTGTAGAGCTTGATTTCTTCTACAATTTTCTTGAAGGTTACTTTTAATGACAATCGATAGAAAAACGAGAAAATTGCACGAAAAAGTAATAACCCTTAAAAAATTTTGTGACACGTTTGTGACATAAAGCTCTGTTTTCTTTAAAAAAGTGTTTTAAATTATAGGCAAAATTACAAGTCACGATTTTTATCGTGAACTTGGCTTAGTGATAGTGCTCCAAGATTCGAGTCTAAGAGTCTCGGATTCGAATCCCACCTGAGTAGGTTTAATTTTGCCTGCGAAAAAAGCTGGTATATTCCATGGCTAGACAACTTCTTTTCAATAAAATTTTTTGAATGTTTCTTAGAATAGCTTAAAATAACAGAATATACCGGAAATTTGAAGGAGTATTCTTGTTAAAAAAATAAAGATTATGCTATGTTAATACAGGTCTGTATTTGTCGTTATGACTTCGAAGCATCGAATTTTAGTGCTTTTTCATATGTGGCGCTCTCGAGATTGAAAACTTAGCGTTCCAATTTTTGCCAAACTTACCGGTTTCTGATCAATGGAATTATGTAATAAAATTTATTCAAAATTGGCTGGTTATCTTGGTTCATACAATTAATCCAATAGTTTTATATATTTTTAATGGCGAAATAAGAAATCAATTGAAAAAATTTTTAAAGTTGATATTTTTTAATAGAAAAATAGTAGTTTCTTCTGTAAATCAGCAGGTGAGCCCTCATCCAAAAAATTCTGTGCCGAGAAATGGATCGACTCAAGCTCGAATTTGAACAATTTTATGTTTTTATTTTAAATAAATAAATTCTATAAAACATTTTATGATCTTCATTAATCGCAAAATTCCCATTAAAAAAATGGGAATTTTGCGATTTTTAACAAATTTTTCAAGCTTTTTAATTTTCACCAAAATAACCATATATGAGGTTTTTTTATGCGAGGAATCGATTGCGCGCATTGTCGAACCTTGAAAACGCTTCCCTGACCCGAATTAGCCTATTTTCACTTCAATACACAAGTCTCTTTTCTGAATCAGAGTCAAGGAAGCGTTTTCAAGGCTCGGCAATGCTCGCAATCGATTTCCCGCATAGAAAACCCCCTATAGGGTTATTTTGGTAAAAATTAAACAACTTGAAACAATTGTCTAAAAATCGCGAAAATCTCTTTTTTTGCGTCATCCTTTAAATCGCTCAAAAATTGAAAAAAAAATTTTCTCAAAAAATGAAAAAATTATATTTTTTTAAGTCGCTCAAAAATTGGAAAAATTAATTTTAAATCACTCAAAAATTGCAAAAGTTAAATTTTTCTTTTTTTCTCTATATAATGATTAAACGAAATTTGTCAAAAAAAAGTTGTTTATCTCCTAACAGCTGTGAATGAATCAAAGGTGCACATAAAACAAAATTTTTCATCTATTACTAGGGGTGGCTGTCATGGGGAATTTTCATCAGGAACGAGACATGAGATGACGTTTTTAATATTGCATAATAGTTATCTAACTTTTTTTCAAAATCCCATTTTTTCAAAATATAAGCAAATATGAAAATTCTCGAATAAGCATGAATGAAAAGTATGCAACGTAGGCGTGTCCTAAGTTAGCTATATGCATGTTTGTTTAATAAATGCATGAATCAGCAGCGATGCTTGTAAAATCTGTTATCATTTAATAATTCTTTTGTTTTTCTATGAAGATTTTATTCTATTTAAACTGACTTTTAGCCATACATATTAACATTCTTATTACACTTTTAGTGATTTCGAAATATAGGAAGAGCTGAGAAATGATTTTTTGAAAAGGATTTATATTTTTTTATAATTTTGTGTTGAAACTTGTTTTGAAATTTGAATACCAGATAAAGTCCGGCAATGGCGTAATTATGGGACAGAGTCCTGGGGTACAGATAAGGGTTTTACCCTCCGGCTGCGTTCAGGCATGTCCAAAAAGTTGTCAAAAAATGTAAATTTGCCTGATTTTCAATAACATCGTGTTTACTAAAACGATTAGTCATAAAGCATAAAATTTTATTATCGAGAAACCAATAAAATTTAATGCCTCATAACCAATCGTTTCAATAAACACGATTTTATTGACAATCAGGCAAAGTTACATTTTTTGACAACTTTGTGATAACTTTTTTGACATGCTTGAACGCAGCCTCAAGGCGCTCGAAAATCGAAAAAAATTTTCATCAAAAGTTTCCAGCGTTGTTGAAATTTTCTGTTTTCGTGTTTTGCAAAAAATTGTGTTTATTGAAGCGATTCTTGCGAATCAGGCAAATTTAACAGTGAAAATTTTTGCTAAGTTGTTTTGATTTTTTTCGATTTTTGACAGAGTGAACAAAATTTCCGAAAATTTTCAGGGCACAGGAAACGTTTACATCTAATTTTCGTTTCAATACACAACTTTTCTTTCGAACCAGGCAACGATTATTGAAATGATCCTTGCAAATCAGGCAAAACCAATATTGGAATCATTCGACAATTTTGCTAGAAAAGGCGAGATTTTTTTGTTTTTTTTTTAAAATTTTTGTTTTTAAAGGGGGGACCCATTTGGGGTCATTCTCGAAAAAAATTTTTTTCTCGATTTTTGACCTATATAGGGATAAAATCATGCGAAAATCGATTGCGCGCATTCCCGAAGCGTGAAAATGTTTCCTTGACCCTGATTCAGGGAAGGTGGTGGGTGTATTAAAGCGAAAATCAAACATTTTCGGATTTTTATGAGAAAACCATCAATTCTTAGGTTTTTCTAGGTGGGGAATCGGTTGCGCGCATTCCTGAAACGTGAAAACGCTTCCTTAACCCTGATTCAGGGAGAAAAACCTAGGAATCAACGGTTTTCTCATAAAAATCCGAAAATGTTTGATTTTCGCTTCAATATACTCACCATCTTCCCTGAATCAGGGTCAAGGAAGCGTTTTAACGGATCAGGAATGCGCGCAATCGATTCCCCGCCTAGAATAACCTAGGAATCGACGGTTTTCTCATAAAGATCCGAAAATGTTTGATTTTCGCTTCAATACACCCACCTCATTCCCTGAATCAGGATCAAGGAAATGTTTTCATGCTTCGGGAATGCGCGCAATCGATTTTTCGCATGATTTTACCCCTATATAGGCTGTTTTGGCAAAAATTTTTTTTTGGAGAATGACCCCCAATGGGTCCCCCCTTTAAGAAAATTTTTTTAGGAAACTTAAATATTCGAAAAAAATCGTCTAACATTAACATTTCGATAAAAATTAAGTTAAGCTAAAAACGCTTTCAAGAAACTAACGAAAATTTCTAACAAATTCCAAAAATTAAAAAAAAAACAATTTCGCTTTTTCTACCAAAATTGTCGAATGTTTTCATTATCATTTTGCTTGAGTTGCAAAAATCGTTTCAATAGAGGTTGATGAGAATAAACCGATCACATGAGAATGTTCAAATTATGTCTTGAAAAAAATTGTTGATAATTTTTCCAAGCGGTTGAAAGCCTGTGTAGAAGCTAGGGGCGGTCATTTTGAATAGTTTTGTTTATAATTATCGTTTTTGTTATGGTTTCAATAAAAAAATCCCGATGTATGATCATGAACATTCTCATGTGACCGGTTTATTCTATCGAATCCTGTAATCGTTGCATGATTTGAAAGAAAAATTGTGTATCGAAACGAAAATTACTTTGAAAACGTTTCACCCCACTCCTCCATGAGAATAGTTAGGGGGAGGTAGATTCCATGTGGGTCTATTCACTCTTCCTCAGAAATCGCCAATGTCCGAGAAAACATAAGCGTCCCTTTTATGTTTTGAAAATTTTTATAAAAATAAAGGTGAACCCCCACAAATGGGGGGAGAGGGAATGAAAACCTGATATTTTTAAATTTTAGAAAAACGTTATTATGCATTCGATTCTTTTTATTTTCATACTTCATTTCTTCTACTACCCTGTTGATGGTAAAATTCAGGCTTATTTTGAATCAGAATATTATAATATGGATGATAGAACAATATTACATCCAGATCCTGAGCTTAAAATACAAATTATTCGATGGATTAAAGGTTTAAAAATACTTTTTTGTCATCAAAATTTGTATTTTTTAAGATAATATCGATACAGATCTAGTGAAAACCTGGTATAACATGAGCTTGCCAAATAGAAATTGTGTTAGAAATGGGTTTTATTCTATTATTGATAAATTAATCCGCTATGAAGAAGATCTACTTAACTTTAATTGGAATAAATTCAGAATCGAATTAAAGGCACACATTGATGATTTCTGTTATATAGAATGGGAGACAATGGAAAAATTTTATGAAGGTTTAAGAAATTACATCACATTCTATCAAGAATGGTATGAGACGCTGCCAAAAACTATGAAAAAATCTTATGAAAAGGTAATTCTTTAATCATGCAAGATCGGGGAACGAGTGCCTATGGAGCTCAAAAATAGGGCCTTAAAGGGGGATAGCAATCGGAGCCCGCTCTCCGAAAAAATTTTTTTGAAAATTTTTGTAAAAAATACATTCCTAGGGGTAATTTTATGCGAAAATCGATTCCGCGCATTCCCGAAGCATGAAAATGCTTTCTTGACCCTTAGGTTTTTCTAGGCGGAGAATCGATTGCGCGCACTCCCGAATCGTCAAAGCTCTTCCTTAACCCTGATTCAGAGAATTGTCTTCTATGAGATCAAACGAGATCAAAACATGAGTAATTCGAGCTAGTGACCCATGCGATGTGCTGGACTAGTCTCATAAAAATACAGGTCTGTTCCCTAGTGATTGGAGGAGACCCGGATAGTGGTAAAGTGCACTTCCAGTGAAAAGGCATTATACGTTTCCATGTATAGTGATTAAGAGACGATGTCTCGAAATCTCATACCTGGGGTAGCCATAGTAAGAAAAATTTGAATCAATTTTGAAACCATGGTATATCCTAGGTTGTCGTAGTCGCTGAACACGAATATGAAGTCCGTTTTTGAATCTGACCTTTCATTTTGAACAGGTGGACCACTCCAACAAAACATGAGAAGTGAGAAGCTCTCTTATCAGAGAGTGGAGAAACTCTCATCGGATGTTCTATACCCCCTTCCCCATATGACTTTCATAACTATAAATTCCTTTTAAACACTTTATTTTCTATTTTTAGTTAGTAAAAAGAATATACAGTGTTCAATATATCAAATGCCCTACTAAACCATTGTTATTAAATGAGAAAAAAATATACATTTCTGTTGGAAAACTCTTATTTAGTATAAAAAATCAACTCAAAATTTATTTCAAGAAACAAAATTATTATTCATTAGACTTCAGAAATCGGATGACTTCAGACTTCGAGATGGAATCTCTTCAAATACCGGCTAGTCTAGAAGATAAATATACCAAAGATTTGGGTTCTCTATATGATCACTTACATGTTAAATATAGTAGCATTTTTGGTAAATATGAAATGGCTTCATTAATTGAAGATTATGAGGAAAGTCATATGTCAAGTAGTAATAAAATAGAATGTACAGTTTATTTAATTTTTTGGCCATTTATATTGTATTTAAGACATTATTTTTCTTGTTAATGTATAGAAAATCGTTTTTGTAAATAAAATAGTTGGTTTATGACACGCTATTTGTAATGGAACGAGTTTTGCTCATATTGGAATGGGACATGGAAAAATCGTTTCTCCAAATTAGTCAAAACCTTCAAAAACCCTGGGTTAAATAGTTTATTCAACGGTATAAATGGCATTCGTTTAGCAACAAACCTCTTCTCCATTGAGCTAAGAATGGGTCATTTTTCGTAATCATAGCCATATTCAACAAAATGATACATTGTCTTCTTTGGTACTACTAAGGAATAGCGAAAAAATTTTTTAGCTTTTTTTCTTTGGAGATGACCTATCTTGGGGGATATCATGGTAATTTTTTTGCCCACAAAGTGACATTTTTAAAACATTTATTCTTGTCTATAAGGGTAACAAACACCCGGAATCGAGCTATATTTCGTGTATTGGATAAAAATATTTAGAAACATCGATATGTATAGAAATCCACCGATTGAAACAAACATCCAATCATAGTCTATTACATCTAGCAAGAATTGAGACATTAAAGCTGAGGCTAATGCCGAGAAAATCTAAAATCATGAATAGAATGTGTTTTAGGTCTTACCAAAGCTCCTTGGACCACTCCATAGGCTACACCAAAATTGTAACTTCCATAGCAACGATGTAAACAATATGGTATTAGAGCATAAGTGCCACCAAGGCAAGAAAACATGATAAAAATCTAAAGTTGTCGTAATTTGAACATGATTCAAAATTGTTTTTTCATGTTTTTTCTTTTCATCTTTGTAAAAACGAAATCCAGAGACGTTCATTCTTCGAACGGAATGGACATATCGAGGAAAAATGACTAAGAAAGAGCTTACCCATAATAAAAAAACGTATTTTTCTGCCCATAGTCTAATCAAAGGCAAGGTCCAGATAAAGAAAGAGCCGATAGTACATAAAATGAGCATTGATTTTTGATAAGCTAGCTAAATTTTTTTTGGTAAAAATAAAATTTGTGGGTATAAAGGCAGAAAAGATTATGACCCAGCAAAATCTTCGATCCTCTAAAAAGAGAGCCAAACAAATTTCTTTACCTTATCAACTACATATCCCCATATAACTCTACTGATCGTATTTGAAACCGCTCCCATCGAATCGGTCACTGCTAGAAACAGGTCGTCTTTGATGAATTTTTCGCCGTATGCCTAAAATGGTCTAACCAAATAAAAAATAACTAAAAACCTTGAATAATCCACTCATAACTTGAAGCCAGACTCCATTTAAAAACATCGTGATGAACATTATCTGAACCATTGGTGACATACAAGTCTGACATATGGTTAATCTGACTTCGGATTCGGTTTTGACTATGGTTTTTTTATGTTCTGATTCTTCTTGAGATTCAAGAGAGGCCTAAATTTTGATTTCTTGAATGGAGCCAAACTTGAGTATAAGTGAATGTAAACTGGTAAAAAACTTCTTACCGGACCGGCTATAAAAAAAGATCCTAGTAGTTGCACAACGCCACAACCAGCTCCAAGAATAAGGAAAAGATATGGAATTCTGTCCAAGAGTTCTGAATCGTCAAAATAGCTAAAAATTATTGAAGGGACTGTGTCAACGGCTACAGTTTTGCCTATTTTTTCTCGAACGATATTTGCTCAAGCCGTTTTTGACCTGGTTTTTTTCAGAACTATAGATTTTGGCATGTAGATTCCGCAAATCATATGCTCCCCTGCTTCAATTTTTTGTATGTAAAAATTAATTTTTTCATGACCTTTTGATTTTTCAAGAACTAGGGGTCTAGAGCATATGATTTTCAGAATCTACACGCCAAAAACTATAGTCCTGAAAAAAACCGCGTCGAAAACGGCTTTTTCTGAGCAGATACCGCTTCGAGAAAAAAATAGGCAAAAATATAGCCGTTGACATGATCCCTTTAACCTTTAAAAATCGAGTACTCCGACCCCTTACTCATCATCATCGGTTTTCAAATTCCGTGGATTCGTAAACTTCGTTTCAATCGGTGACATTACAAAGCCTCCAATACCGAAACCAGCTATGATGACACCACTAGCAAAACCGATTCTATTCGGAAACCACTAGATAGATCTTTTTTGGTTTGTTTTTAGAATAGATTGCTTACTTTTTGAGCCGGGACCATAAGACATGCATACGCCATGCTTTGACCTATGCTCATGACGATTCCAAACGATAGTAATAAGAGTAGAAATGAGTGTTGAATCGTGAAATAAGTCACTGCTATGGCTCCACTGGGCTTTTTTATTTTAAAAATGGGTGAAAAACAAACCTATACATAGCAGAAGATATTAGAACTCCAATTCTTGCACCCAAATAACGTTCTAGATAACCACCGAATATGAATGTGAACGATGTTCCAGCTAAAAATATTCAAAAATGCTTTGTTTAAAGGGGAATATTTTTTACGACCTAATCTCCGAAACAATTTTTTTCCTAATTTTTTTTTGCAAAATGACATATCTAGGGGTAATTTTATGCGAGAAACACGAATCTGACATTATTTTCATGTAGAAGTCGATATTTTGACTTTGGTTCGAATTCCCTCATGAGCCATAAAATTTTGCAGTTTTTAAAAATTTTTGGACTTTAGTGATAGTGAAGAGGAAAATATAGATGAATAAATAATTTATATTTGTTTTATAAAATGTTTTATACTAAACGTTTTCACGCTTCGAGAGTGCGTACAATCGATTCCTTGCATAGAATTACCCCTATGATTTTGTGCAAAAAATTAGGAAAAATTTTTTTCGGATATTAGATAGTAAAAAATACCCCCCCCCCTCTTTAAGAGAAAACTACTTTGAAAACTTTGTAGCCATATCATCGATCCACTTTTTATATTCGGATCAACTCTTTTTCTTAGGTAAGATTCTAAGTAAGGCAGAAGATTTCCTAAAGTTTCTTTTTAGAAGCATAAAATACATCGTTGATATTCCCATTTTAAAAACATTTATAAATCTTAACGGGCATCAGTTGTAGGTCTCGGTAGCACAATGGTAGTGCTCTTGGACGGTAGCCAGGAGGTCTAGGTTTGAGTCCCGGTCGGATCCGAAAACTTTTGCCTAATTTAAAAATTTGCTATATTTCCACGTTCTCGGCGTGGTTAATCCGAGCTCCACTATTTCCAAAAATGAGCTTATCATTTATAAATCCTTGAATCTGAGAATCATTGAAAATAGGAATCGATATTTTTTTCAGGCAACTTTTATTAATGCAAAAAAGGTGCGGAAGATCCTTGTGCGGAAAATTCATGAGATCATTCCGTGCGGGTGTGTAAATGTGCAGAAAATCCTGTGCGGTAGATCCGTGCGGAATTTTTTTGTGCGATGCATTCGTCCCTATTGCCGCTAAATCGTTAAAAATCCTCGAAAAATCTTGAAATTCACTGAAATTCCTCGGGAATCATTGAATATGCTTGAAAACTCTCGAAAATCATTGAAATTCTTTGAAAACCCTACCAAAAGTATACAAAATTCCAAAAGTAGCCTGCACGAATACACCTGCTATTATCATGACAAAAGGTTGAATTTTTACAGGAAATCTTCCCAAAATTAAGTCTTTAGTTTGTAAAGCCATTTGATCTAGAAAGAGTAATTAGCAAGAATTTTTTCTAAATATCATACTCAAAAATCATTTGAAAGGCATCCCATGAATAGTAGCATCTATAAAAGTATTTATACAACCGTTACAAGATAAGAGGTATAAAGAATTTGTTTGGAATAAAGATCTCAAAAAAAGTATGTTTTGCTTTCTTACTCTTTCTTATTTTTTTATATATTAAAATTCGATTTTTTACTATAAAAATTTCTTATAGTCTTCTTCATGGAAATTTTGAAGAAATATTTCTTTTATTGTTCTTTTATTTTTAATTCTGTTTCATTCAAATCAAATTATACCATTTAAAAACGTTCAAAAATCACTTTGGACCATTTCAATAAGAAATTTTTTTAGTCGCTTAGTAGTACTGTTTTCACTATTTTTATCACTTTATAAGAGCTATGAACAAAGTTTGGCTTCTCTAATCAACGCTGGTGCTTGAATTCCAGGTCAAATCATGAACCCCGATGCAAGCATGATCCAAAGTATTGCTGGAGCAGATGTATAAAAAGCACAAGCGGAATTATTGCGGGCGTGCAGAAAATGTGCAAAGAATCCTGTGCGGTAGATCCGTAAGCCGGACAGTTGCAACAACTTGGTGGCAGTGAAAGAGGCATTCTTGCAGGAATTTCTTATTAGATTCCGGCTGGGATTCCTGGAGGTGTTCCCGGTGGAGCACTAGGTGGAATTCGAAGAGGCGCCGGCGGTCAAGTTTGAGATCAAGGTCCTTGTCGTGGTAAGTCCGGAAGAGGAAAAAGACATCCTAAAGGAAATGGAAGGCGAGGAAAGAAGAAAATAAGAAACCGAGTAAGTTTCTCTCTTCTGGAGCTAAAACAACATTTTTAGACTCGTGTCAATCGTCAATAACCCGATATCATATAGCATCTTATAACTTTGCATATGATTTTTTAAAATATTTTAAATAAATAAAAGAACAAGATTGACCTTTAATCTTTCTTCTTTTTATTGAGTGTTCTTCCATTTTCCAGTCAGTTTATTGATCTTTTTCTATGATAGCATAATTGCACAATGTTGTAAAAGACTAGCCATATATATTAGCAGATTTTTAACTTCGAATCATAGTATATTCGTTTATAAATTTTTTGTTCGACGCAAAATGACACTTAAATTCAAAATAAGAACCATGCGAGAAGAAGACATTCCAGCATCTTTAAATCTCATGACTTCTCATGGAATGTTTTTGGGTCTTTATGAAGCAAAAACATGGATTCAACTCGATCCTGAAGGGTTATTAGTCGCTGAAGAACTCGAAACAGGTAAGTCATGAATTCTTTTCGATCAATATTTTTGTTCAGGACGAGTTCTTGGACAAATAAGTGGTATAAACTATGATAAAAACAACAGTTTTATCGGAATGTACACTGTTCTTGAAGAATTTCGTTTACAAGGTATTGGTAGTGCTTTATGGAACGCGTTAATGCTCCATTGCAATGGGAGAAACATCGGTTTATATGCAAGAGTTCAAATGGTTCCTAGCTACCAAAAACGTGGGTTTACACTAACTTCACCTTATGACTTGAAAATTTACGTCGGAAATCCGAAAACCAAAATTCATTCAATCGATGGCGTTATCATAGAGAAAATCGACGAAAAAAATATCAACCAAGTCAACAAATATGACCAGAAAGTCTGTGGAATAGATAGATCCCAGTATAACTGTTTGAATGCTAACGAAACCGAAGCAGTTTCTTTGGTAGCGCTGAAACAAGATACGAAAGAAGCCGTTGGTTATTGTATCCTAAAGAAAGGCAACAAATTTCGAATTATTGCACCGCTTTATGCCGATTCTGATGAAATAGCAGAGTTGCTTATAGCAAAATGTGAAATTTCAGAAGGAGAACAAATCAGTATTCGGACCCTAGATGGATCTGCTGGTGTTGATTTAGTGGATAAAATTAGTATGGATTATGTGACGCAAGTACCGACTTTGTTTTCGAAAGAAATCGTGATTCCGGATATGAAAAAAGTCTATTCTGGTACCTCCATTAATTATTTTCCGTTTTAAACATGTGTTTTGCAATAAACTTAGTGCTTTGTAGTTTCAAAAAAGATATAAAAAAGACAAAATTTAGGATATAGTTAAATATAGGCTCTAGGAACTTCCACAACAAAAAAAGCGGAACTTCCACAACGGTCGATTTACTGCAAGGAAAGGGGTATCAGGGGGTAAAAAATTGAATTTAAAAAATATTTCCAAATCAGCTGATTTTTTGTATCTAGGAGTTTTTCGATATGGGGAACTCGAATATGAAGGAATTTTTTATTTTTGATCACGGGAAAGTGGAGAAAATCGGTGTAAAAAAACCGTTGTGGAAGTTTATAGCATTTTTTCTAGGCTTTTACGCAAAAATAACATCAGCAACTTGTTCCTCGACTAAAAAATCCTAAATAAAAGTTTTTCAGTTGATTTTAAAGAAAAAATTATTTTGTATTTTGGACCATGATAAGTGCCACACAAATAGTAAACTAGCTCTCAGTGTTTTTGAAGATTCACTTCTTTTATCAGCCACTCGTACTAAGGCTAATAGAAATGGGAATTCTTATCATTAGCTATTACCTTTTAAATATTTTTCCCAAGGAAAAAGTCATTTTTCGACCAAATAGGTTGTTTTTTGTCAAAAGATTTTGGGATCGGAAAATGATTTTTTTATTTAATATCTCAAAAGTTCTGGCATAATGCTTATTACGAAATTATGCTTATTACGAAAAGCATAAAATCTTGGGTGAAAAATTTTTTCATGAATTTTGAGCCTTATCTTTAATAGGTCTCGGTAGCACAATGGTAGTGCTCTTGGACGGGCCAGAAAGTCCGGGTTCGAATCCCGGTTGGGTCCGAAAACTTTGCCCAATTTCAAAAATTACTTGTTTCTTTACGTTGTAGTTTTTTGCTGTACAATTTACATTTATTTTTAAGCTACATACAATTATAAATATTTTTAATTATTTTCAAAGAGAGAT
>OZJO01028807.1:0-23034 GCA_900406225.1 Acrobeloides nanus | reverse complement strand
TAGCATGTTTACATAAAAATTCACTTCTCGAATCCCCCTCCTCCTCGTGAGAAACTGAAAATCGCGAGAGAGATCCGTCACTTTGCTATGAAAGCAAGAAGAACGTTATTTATGGGAATTTTTTACCATTTTGGTGATCCGCGCACCGTCTTTTTGATTGCCTTCAGTTCTTAGAAAAATGGAAAATCAGTGGTTTAGCTAATGGACGAGAGCTGTTCGTGAAAAAATAAAAAATTCCCACTCCCCTCCCCTATTTCCTATAAAAATATAGGGTGATTAAAAATGGGATTTTTGAGATTTTTTCATGAATTTGAACCTGAAAATTTAGATTATTGGGTTGATCGAAAAGTTCTGCGACTTTTAACATGATTTTTGGACCGAAAAATTTTTTCTAAAAAGGACTCATATAGCGCTAACTTTGGTAATCGATTGCGCGATTCCCGAAGCGTGAAAATGCTTTCCTGATTCAGGGAAAATGGTGTAATTATTGAAGTGAAACTGTAAAAAATTCGAATTTTAGACTTTTTTGGAATCGATTGCGCGCATTTTCGAGGCATAAAAAAATTTCCTTGAACTGATTTAAGCGATTTTTAAATGATTTTCACTATGAAAACTTTTTATGGAATATACTCCTTATAAAGGTAACTTCCTGTGGTCAAAATCAAAAATTGTTTTAGGTTCGAGTTTCCCATGTTGAAAAACACATGTATACAAAAAATCAGCCATTTTAGTGAACTTTTTGAAAATTCGAATTTGTTCCATTTTCGCTTCAATAAATACACCGTCTTTCCTGAATCAGGGTCAGAAAAGCATTTTCGCACTTCGGGAATGCGTGCAATTGATTCCTCGCACAGAATTATTCCTATAGAGTGAAACAAAAAACTGTACTTTTGCGTTTTTGACGAAAAATTGTCAAAAATCACCTTTAAGGGGTACTTTCATGCGAGAAAGCGTGCAATCGATTTCTCGCATGAAGATACCCCATGTAGGATTTTTGAAAATTTTTCACCAAAAAACGCTAAAGTACGGTTTTTTGTTCACTCTGTATATGGGTCCATTTTTGGAAAAAATTTTCGGTCCAAAATTCATGTAAAAAGTCGCAGAACTTTTCGATGACTTATGGCATGTGATACTTGTCAAAAATATATGACGTATGGCATGTGATACTTGTCAAAAATGTGTCCATACGTCATATAAATAGCCTTGTCTTGATTCGTAGAAAGGTTTTCAGGTCTCGGGAATGTGAAATTTAGATTCCCCGCATAAAATTACCCCTAGAGGGGTCAATTCCAAAACTTTAAAAAAGTTAGATAATTACGGCAAAATTGTATTGAAAAAAATCGAATCAGTTATAAAAAATAATAAAATTAAAAAAATTAAAAAATAGCTTAAAATTTAAAAAACTTGGAAATGTCAAACATCGAAAAATTGTCAAAAATTAAGGAATTAAAATCAAGTTGAAAAATGAATATTTTCTTATAAAGGGTGGCCAAAAAAGTGACTTGTTCGATTTTGTTGAGACCCGATTCATAAGAATTTTCTTCATAACAGGATTTTTTTTCATAAAAAGTGATGTTCTACAAAGTTGTTCCTGAGATCATGATGGACAACTGTATCGAACATCATTTTTTGTGAAAAAATTTTTGTTATAAAGATCTGGGTCTCCAAAATCGTAAAAAAAATTTTTGGCCCACCCTGTATAAGAAGTATTATGTACGTCTGTCTGTTCGGACTAACTTTTGACGATGCGATCCAAATCCTTAACACCAAAACAAAAGTTGTAGGGGACGATGAGAGAAGGCGATCGACACCAAAATCATCAAAATTGGACTTTTTTGAATTTTTTGCCCTGGGGTAAAAGAAATCGAATTTTTTCTTCAAAAATTCGATTTGTAGAAAAAATTTGATTTTTTCCAAAAATTCAATCTTTTGCCAAAGATTCGATTTTTTGCTAAAAATTCGATTTTTTGACAAAAATCGAATTTTTGACACAAAATCGTATTATTTTTTAAAATTCTCCAAATCGTCTGATTTTTTGTACTCAGAGGTTTTTTGACATGGGAAACTCGAATCTGAAAGAATTTTTTGATTTGGACCGCAGGAAAGGATCAAATTGAAATCAGAGACAAAAAGTGATATATATTACTTTTTTTCGGACTGCCACTCGGAATCACCCTCGGAGATTCCCTTCTGAGAAAAGAATCTTCACCTCTCCGATCGCTCGGCTCCCGATAAACAAAATTGAATCAGGCAATACAATCGGAAGTGCCGCTCGGAAGCCTCCTTTTGAGCGAAACTCGAAAACGCCATAGGCGCTCGGTGTTCAGTTTATGAACATTGATAAATTATCAAAAAGGATCAAAGATCAAAAAAAATTTAAAAAGAGAAAGTTTGAAGCGAAGATGAACTAAAGGCGTCTATCACGGCGGTCGACAAGGGGTTATTTTTTTACCGTTGACGAATTTGTAAAAACGGATTTCACTATTGGACTCAGCTCAACGTGACGAGTAAAATTCATAACATATCTCAACTACTGTAAAAAAACAGGGTTGCCACATTGCCATTAGTATATATGACATTCCCATATTTTAGGTCTTTTGCCATACTTTTCATAGTCCTATGGCATTGAAAAATATGGTATTTGTCATATTAGTTAAAAAGTATTGGCATGTTTTTGCCATATTTTTCTTCATTTTGGCCATATTTCCAAGGTTTGTATGTGGCAACCCTGGTCAAAAACATGAATGAAAATTCCATCTAAAAATTTCTACGAAAAATTCACGCAAATGCCTTTCTTCAAATTATACTAGATCAGAAAACAGCTCAACTTGGTCGACATTACAACTCAAAGAGGCCGAAAGAACAACACTACTCATCTTTCTCTTTTCTACTTTCCATTTTGCCAAGAACTCTAACCCGTCCTTTTTGCCTCCCTTTCCCGGTGCGCTGCTGAAATTTTTCAAACGTACACACGTATAACCCCGAGAAAAGTTTTGAACGGACTTCGAAACCGGTTCGTCTTCTCTTCTTCAAATGAAAAGCTGTAGTCGTTTTCTCATATTTGAGAGAAAGGAGAGCAAATGCGCAGTTTGATTGTAAATAACTTTGGGCCAAATGCAATAAAACGGAGAGCTGAAGGAGTATCGTAAGGAGAAAGACACATGAGTAGTAGTTTTTTTGAGACCATTCAAGGAAAAGTGCTGTTGGAAAAGGCGAATTCGGACGTCGATCGAGAACATCGCCTCAGGGCATAATGGGACAAGGTCTAATTTTGCAAACATGATGAAAATATCGAAAGTTTCTGGAGTCTTCGAATTGGAAGTCAATAACATTTAAGACCCCAAAATTTAATTTGATAAAATGGAAAGATGTCAGAAAATCATACTAACGAAGTAAAAAATAGTACAGGGTGAGAAAAAAAGAGCATTTTTGTGACCGAAAAATTTTTTGGGACCGATTAAAAAAAGACCCCTCTGGGGTAATTTTATATGGAGAATCAATTGAACGCATTCCCGAAGCATGAAAATGCCTCTTTGACACTGATTCAGGGGATATAGTTGGTGTATTGACGCGAAAATCGAAAAAATTTCTATTTTCGCTCCGAAGGCATCCATTTGGATTGTAATTTTATGTGGAGAATCGATTTCTAATCATAATAATATCACCATCGTATTTCTCGTTAAAAATAACCACATGCAAAATTTTCAACAATTTTGAATAATGCAAAAAGAAATCTCTCCGAGCGGGATCGAACTCGTAACTTCAATGTAGGAGTCTAGTATCCTAACCATTTGACTATTCGAAGCGAAAATGTACTATAGTAGTCGTCAAAATTGCAATATTCGAAATCGAAATGCAGCCGAAAAAATTTTCTCGGGATTGAATTAGAGTCAAAAATCGAAATTTTAATAAATGAATTACATAGTGATTCACAAAAGAGGAATTTTGTGATTTTTACATGAATTTTGAATGAAAATTTTTTCCTAATTGAATTGGGAGGGGTTATTATGATTTCAAATTTTTCTTAAAAAAGCCTCAAAAAATTACATAAACACATCACAACGAAAAATCCCATTGATTCTTCAAACAATACATCCAACAAATTGCGCAAAAAAAATCCTCAAGTAACTATTGCGTAGGACACTTAAGAACTTTTCAGCAATTGCAACGCCCTAAGGGTCTGTAATTTTTCCCCCAACAAATTATTCCGCGTAAATGCCGCTACATCGATGAAGGCCAGGACCAAAAATCCAGGCGCGCGAAAATTTGCACGAAGCGTGAGGAAATTTTGCGGCTAAAACGAGGAATATGAATAGACTGCACACGACGATCTAGACTAGGCAATTTCTTCGAGGTGTCTTACAACGGGATACGAATGTGCAATCATCGGAGGGAAAACATCCGCATCACGCCAAAAATTAGCGAAGAACTGGTCCGCAAAAGGCTTGGCAGAAGTAGAAGAAGAAGATTCTGTATGTTGGGATCGCCTTCATTCTGGATTTCTCAAGCTGGCTTTTTGGTCATTTGAAAGTGTGAGAATGGACATTTGATGAAATATGAACTATTGGCAAAGAAATGGTTTGCGAGAAATTCATGAAAATTATGATTTCTGGATGGTTTATGACATAACATATGAATCTGCTACAGTTCGCTCGAAAAAAGTCGCAATTTTTGCAACTACAAACATCCATTTTTCACCAAAGAATCAATTTTTGAGCGAAAATTCGATTTTTTTCTTAAAAAAATTTTCACTTGCAACATTTCAAAGTAGGAAAACATGACCTTAGAAATTTTTTTTAATAAAAATTTCCTTCGTAATCTTAAAGTTCAACGACTGCTCTATCACATGCAAAAAACCGTATAAAAAAATAATTTATGGTTTTTGAGAAAATCGAATTTCAATTTCAAAAGTGTTTTAAAAGGCAAAAACATTTTGACGGTAGATGGAATCGAACTCTAGACTATAAGTATAAATAGCCAACACACTACCAATAGACCATCATCGCAATTTTTATCAAAATTGCTTATAAATTCCATATTTTAATCAAAAATTGCATATTTTTAATCAAAAATTGAAATTCGATTTTCTCAAAAACCATAAATTATTTTTTTATACGGTTTTTTATATATGATAGGGCAGCCGTTGAACTTTAAAAATACGATCGCAAGTCACTTACAATCGCAAATCGAAGAAGAAAAATGCAAGAATTTTAGATTTTTTCATAAAAAGTGATTTTCTACAAAGTTGTTCGCCGTGATCTCAGGAATTCAATGAGCTATCTCTCAGCCTAATTGGATTTAAATTGACCGAGATATGGCCTTAAATGTGTTAAAAAATATGCTTTTTCGTATTTTTCGTTTTAAGGCTATATCTCGATCAATTTAAATCCGATTGGGCTGAGAGATAGCTCGTTGAATTCCTGAGATCACGGCAAACAACTGTGCAGAACATCACTTTTTACAAAAAAATCTAAAATTCTGGCATTTTTCTAACTTCGACTTGCGAAGTTAGAAAAATGCCAGAATCCTGTAAGTGACTACTTTAAAGTGCAATAGCTCCAAAAATTTCTCATTTGCTGTCCATGTCCGTAAAAACAAAATTTTTGTGTTTGCTAAAGTTTTCTATTATTCCCCATTGAATTGGAGGAGGGGAGCAAGATTCAAGTAAACCTATAAATTTTATAGACGGACTCAGAAACAAAAAATTCTTCTCAATCCTAAAAAAGTCAACTCGCGCAAGCATTAACTAATCGGATTGCGCACAACAAGTCATCACCAACACTAAAAGAATTATATTACGACTACTATAAATTAATTAGTCAGTTCTACGAACCAAAAAAACCCTTTCATGCAACTTTGTTGAGTAATAAAAAAGCTAAAAGAACAAACATAACATCCATTAGCATACAGATAGATTCATTCCTTTTAACAAAGAAATGTACATATTTGACCATGGGAGTACTATTAAAAAGTTCCGGTTCTTATAGGGAAAAGATGGATTAAACTTGGGGATTTGAAAGTGAAATTTTTTAGCGATCCTGGATTTAAGGTTTTTGGATTTAGATTTAAGAAAGTAGAGAAATTAGGGCATTTGGAGCTAGAGATAAACTCTGCTTCATGACAAAATTTAAAAAATCTGACGAGCATGGCTTAATGGCTAGGACGCTAGTAATTTCTGCAACTTTTTTGATACGCTAAAATAAAAAATTTCGACCCTATTGGGATCGAACGAGCGTCTAACACACCACAATAACATAACATGAACAGTCAGTGTCCTAACCATTAGGCCATGCATGTCCCGCTTTTTTAAATCTCGCCAAACCCCAGAGTTTATGTCATTGACACTTTTTTCTCTCTCACATTAAAAGTTATATCCAAAACCAAATTTCGTAGGGGGGATTTTTCACTCCACGAAAATTTGGAAGGCAAGCTTGGGAAGGGGCTTTGTATATCTATTCTTAGGATAAGAAACAATCAATTCCTTCAACCCATTTTGTTTTTTGATATTCACAAAAATAAATATCGCGAATCATAAAATAAAAATTAATGATCAAGTTCAAAAACCTAATTTTGTCTGACGAACAAGTTAAATATGTCTGAACATGCTAACAGATCACGAGTAACCCCTAAGGCAAAGTTCACTGTCATAACTTTGAAATGAAAAAATGATGGAAAATGTTTACTACAAGAAGCGAAATTTCATAAAAACAAGATAATCGACTAAAAATGACTCATTTAATAAAGTCGTGCGTCAAAAATTTGCTTATTCATAGTTTATGGACTTGGTTGGGATTTCTAGCAAAATTTGCGGAATGAGAAAGTTTTTATTTATGAAGACCGGTTTTATGCGAATTTTCAAAAAAGACATAAAATCCAAAAGTTGTTTAAAAAACGAAGCGATAAAACTTAAAATTAGGCATTTAGAAGATGGGCTTATGTTAAAAATATACCACAAAAAATGTGATGTGACCACCTATACAAGCTAACAAATTGGTTGATACATTTTTTTAACCCAGGAAGGGGGGGGGGAATTCTCAGCTACTAGGGAGGCACCTGCCTCTTGTCTACGCCACTGTCCCCTCGCTAAAATTGGATGAACTGGATTGATGCTCCCCTCAAAACCGGATAAACTCTCTCGAAAAATGGATGGACCCCATAAAAATTGGATGGATCCTCCCCAATAGCTTAGGAAGAAGGGTCGGCTAGGGGGCACTTCCCCCAAAAAGGCTGACTGTTTCCAAAACACATAAGAAGTATCGTTATGTGTAGGGATTTTTTTAAATGTTGGTCCACTAGAAGGGACACTGCCCCTCCTTGTCACCCCTTGCCTACGTTACTGATTCTCCCCCCCCCCCCCCCCCCNACGAGATCGGTCTCGGCATTCCTGCTGAACCGCTCTTCCGATCTCGCCGAAACTGTATAGACCCACCGAAACTTGATGGACCTCTGAAACTGGATTGATGCTCACCCCTCAAAATTGGATAAACAAACCTCTCTAGAAACCTCCTTCCTGGTTTGGACCGAAATTTTTTGATAAAAAATCGCATTTTTTACAAAAATTAACCTCCTCCCTTCTCCCCGATAATTTTGGTCTTACTACCGCTAATTTTTTGAAAAATGGGCTCTCACCTATGGGTGCGGGGTTCCAAGTTTCCCACTCCCATAATTATGACGTCTAATTTTTTATTTGGGGGTGGTCGAAAAATGTTTGTAGGATTCTAATCCAGAAATTGAGTGACTCCTTCACCCCATAGCCCAAAATGGTAAATAAAATACTTAAAGCAAAATGTAACAATTAACTAACAGGTCTATAAAGTTAATTACACATTTAAGCCCAGCAAAAATATTCCCCCCATCAAAGGTCGCTTCTTGAGCCATCGAAACAAGACCAATAAATTTACATTAATCAACAAAAACCGGAATTTTTCGTCGAAACTTTTTGAAGAATCCCCAACAAGGAGTGAATGAAAGTGAAAATGCCTAGAAAGAATTATAGACTTTTGACGTTTTTGAATCGAGTCGGTACGAAAGTGAAATTTGCACGCAAATCCGAAAATCGGCGAGTATCTATCGTCTCTCCAAGGCATGAACCTAAACAAATCCAGGTCAGTCGTGATCTTCTCAGACATATAATATCATATTTAGTGTACCGAACCACTTGATACAGAAAAAAAGAAGTTTACACAGCGTTTGAAGGATCAAAAAGAGAAAGTGATTTTTGTTGAGATTCATAGAACAGATCATAAAGATTTTTTGGCTTCAAAAATTTTCCATTTTCATCATTTTATAACAAATGTCTTCATTTTAAAACATTTAATTTTCACTTGAAAAAATTCTTTTAGGTCGCCTACCCCCCAACCCTGGTGGCTATCGTGAGATGAAGTCTGTTTCATGGTGAAATTCTAAAAATGGGGCGCATGGCCTAATGGCTGGGGTGCTGACCATTAACATTATTAGCGCGGGTTCGATCCCAAACATTTTATTTTAGCGAATCAAAAAAAAGATTAAAAGCAAACTCCACTTAAACATACAAGAAAATTTTCCCTATTATTACAGGGTGTCCCAAAAATAGAATTTTGAAATTTTTCGAAAAAAATTTTTTTCAAAAAATGTCATTTCTAGGGATAAAAATAGCTGAAAAATACGAATCCGACGTCCAAAAACACCTTAAAATAGCCAAAAAATGTTAAAATGGTTCGAAAAATTGGCCCCAAAAAATTTCAAAATTCTACTTTTTTTGGAACACCCTGTAGTGTTTAGAGAAAAAAAAATTCTGCGCCGTATGGCGCAAGTTCAATCCTCATCGGAGTCAAATGTTTTTTGCATCATTTAATAAGTGAAAATTTGATGCTTTTTAGTGCTGGGGGAGGGACACTAGGGATCGGTGTCCCCCCCCCCTCCCGCCCTACGACTAAGACTCAGGTGGGATTGAACCCGCGATAATAACATGAATGGCAAGCGTCTTAGCCATTAGGCCATATGCTCCCCACTTTTTGAATCCCGCCAAGAAACAGAGTTTAGCAGTGTTATGAAGCCATGACAGAGTGATGAGATGAATAATGTCGTCCGTTTCACATGATTATACCAACTTTATTTAATTTTCTCAAAAACAAAGAAAAATCGGAGTTTTTGAGTAAAAACCTACAAATTACGCAAACCCTAAAACCGGACCAACTTAATTCAGTATTACACAAAAACCGGAAAATATAGAATTTTTTCTAAGAAAGTAAAATATCGATGAGCAGATAACAAAATTTTCTCTTATGAAGCAAACTACGTAATCGAATTGGTTTGACGAATAAGAAATCGAGACAATTATACATGAAAAAGGGTGCTATTAGTGCCTCCACGAAGAATTCGGAGAAAAAATGATGATTCCACGCAAGACCTCACCATCTCCCGTTAAATAACCCACCCCCTCACCCCATAGGTGGATAGAAAAAAGAAATCCATTTTTCAAAAATCAGGAGGCGGCTAAAAATTGAAGGAGTGAGGGGTAGGTAGAGCAACTTTTAAACAAAAAACACGAAAAAAACATTTTTTTCGAAGGAAAATTTGAATTTTTAAATGAAAAGTTGATAAAATAGATAAATTTTGTAAAAAAATCCCAAAAAATTAAAAAATCACATGGGACCCTTATGAAATTTTGGCCGGCTTTTGACTGACAAATTATAATGGGGACCCTTCTGTAAATTTTGTCCCTCGGCCGAAAACTTGCAGGGGTCATAACTCCAAGTACGGATTACATTCATGGACACCCTATGCACCTATCCCCATCCCCGCAAAAATATTGCAAGAAAATATGGCCCACCATGCACAGTCTCTAAAAGGCACTCCATACCCATGATTTATGTAGACAATTCAAAAAGATCTTGATCGTGATTCAATAAAATTACTTTGATTAATAGAAGATGAAATCTTTTGATCCGTTATTTCGGATGGAAATTTATGTAAGAGCTAATTAGTCATTAATCCAAATTAGTGGTCGCACAAGAATCGTGGATATGTCGATAATCAAATGTGTTATGACACGAGTTTTTTGCGTTTACAAGAATTGGAAAAAAGTATAAAAAAGACTTTACAACCTTCAGATGCATCACTTCAGGATTACTTCGCAGGAAAAAGTTAACTATTACAAAATTTTAGTCTATCCCCATGATTAATCATGCCTATAGGTCCTGAAAGTAAATATTATGCCCTGTATACAATATAGCATCTTATATATTATTTATTAGTCTAACCTCTGGTAGAAGGTCAAGGAAATTTTTTCATAGCTCAATTCGGACGGGAATCTATTCCATGTTATAAAACGCCTATATATGGAAAATCAAATCGTTTTGCTTTAATTTGGCCAAATTACGAGAAGTGGTGTAGACACGAGGGAAGGGCCAGGTGTCCCTTTAAAATTTAAAAATCCTACAAATAAGGGCTCCCCCTTATGTTTTTTGAGAAAAATCAGCTTTTTTAGAAGAGTCTCCCTCTATCCGACCCTTCTGCCTACACCACTGGTTACAGTCACTCTTTTTCAAGGGCACAATTTCTACCCAAAAAAGGTGTTAGGTTAGAAAATGTGTTGAGAGCATTTTTGATCCTTCAGTTTATCATCGTTATGAGGTAATCAGTGGATTAGGGTAGGGGTGGTACTCAGAAATGTAACGATAACTAACGGACGAAAACAAGAAAATATAATTTTCCTCTTAAGTTTTAGTGTATAGAGAAATTGTAATTTAATATATTTTTGTAAAATACAATTTATTTTGAATTTTTATAATAACAAAATTTATTTTAAATTTTTAAAATATTCTTTCCATTTGTTGGCAATGAATCAATTGGCCATCTTTGCATCTAAAATTTAAATTTTAGGTTTGATACCCTAATGATATATCCCCTCGCTCAGGGGATATATCATTAGGGGTGATGATGCTTCATGCAGTGATTTGATTCAAATTAAAGATCAAACTGCAGATGATCATAATAATTATTTGCTGTGGATTTAAAAAATTGTTACGGGTGTAAATAAATATTTGATCTTAATTTTTATCTCAAATAAAATATAAAAATTATGGAATTTGAAATCAAGTCAAATTTGTTGATGTAAAGTTTGGTTGGAAGTTAGGGCGTAGCCATACCCCTCAGAACTAGAGTTGCACGAAGGAAATTGGAAATATTTCCAAATTTCTGAAAATATTTTCGGAAATGAGTTTAAATCTTTTCGTTTCAATAAACATGATTTTATTGAAATTCAGATAACTTTTATCCATTACACAGCATAAAATTAATTTTTCCAGGATTGATGGGGTAGCCCTCCCCTTGGCAACGCCACTGATTGGGAATTGGTATTGGAATGGGTATTTTTCTGTATATGTTTAAAAAAGGGAAGGAGAACCCATCACTCATATGCTAAACCCTGTCTCGTAATAAAGAATAGATAAATTCTTATAATTCTTATAAAATGCATTATTTAAAAATTAAATCTAACTCTTACCAACAATATATCCCAAATATTAAATGTAGCCCTTCGGGGCTGCATACAGTTTGGTTTTAGTTCAGGTGTTGGAACACCTAATAAAAAAATACTTTTTTAGCCACAATTTTTTCTGTTTTAAGTTTTTTATTTTCAAAAGTAGCTTAAAGAATCCATCTCGGTAACAGCTTTAAAAATATGTATCACACTTGGGGTCAAAACTTAACCCCGCCTTAAAAATTTAAAAATTAATTTTTAAGTTTGGTTGTTTTTTCTTTTCGTACTTATTGCAACTCATTATTTTTTCTGCCGTTTAATTTTTTTAAATGTTACTGAGTTGTCATGCAACAACACTACGTCACGCTTTTGAAAGAAAATTCATTTAGGGGTCTAAAAATTAATTTTTTACACATTACCCCTTATTTTTAAGGAAAATGTTATTTTTCACAATATTTGGGCATAACTTTTTTCCTGTCGTTTAATTTTACTAACTTTTGTATATATACCGTATTTTCATGTGCTGAACACGATTCTACCATCCTTTTTGTTCGCAAAATTCATTTAGAGGGGGGGGGGGTCAAAAATTGATTTTTTTTGTTAAAAAATTCGAATTTAAAAATAATGGAATCGATGTTTTGCTATTTTTTCATGCTAAAATAACGCTGATTTTTATATTATATTATAGATGGCATTTCATATAGAAAATTCATAGTGAAATATTTTTTCATATAAATTTTTATAAAAAATTAAATATAAGGGGCACCTCAAAAAAATTGAAAAATTAAAATTTTTCAAGATTCGGTAATATAGATGTCATTTAAACGCATTTTGATGCGATTCTGATAATTATTTTAATTAAAAAATTAATTTTTTTAAATTTAGAATTTAAATACCCCTAAAAACTGAAATTTTTCAACATTAGGCTGTGTGGAACTAAATCTCCTTGAACATGGGGTATAAGGGATAAGTTCGGTTTGGCCCACTAGTCCCCTGTATAAACTAAATCTGGCGTTCTTATGACAGGCCAAACAATACTGTAGACAATGGGATAGAAAATGCCACTCAGGACATTTCCACCCCACCAGATACCGCAATTGTCAAAACTTTTATATAAACTTAAACAAAAAAGGAATAAAATCGGTACTAAGACGTCTCTGTTTCACAGCTAAATACTGCGATTTATATATGCACATTTATGGTCTGCATAAGACGGTTTACCCGGATTATATCTCCTAAAATGGAGCTAAGAAAACATGTAAAAATACTAAGATGCTATCCCGAAGGGTACGAATCCTGGGTGACGAATTGTTCCACTTTCATAAAAACTTAGGAAGATTCTTTTTTTGCACGTTTTGTGCAAAGAAAGAATCTCTGAGCTATCTCAGAGATTCTTTCTTTGAAAAGATGAAAAAAAGGATAGAGAAGATGAAAAATGAACTTACTTTTCTAGTGCACCAGAAGTAGATCAAACACTTTAATAAAAATCCCATTTATTAAAGAAAAATTTATTTAAAGCGATTCTACACTGAAAAATAACAAAACGCAGAGAGTTCTTAGAGTCCTTTCGCTTTAGAGTTCAAGGATTTTGCTTTACAATTTTAAACAATGGTGGAATAAACTTTTATATCACTTAACTTTTAATCTGGGCACAAGTTAAGAGAACCGTAAGTCGATCTTAGTTCCTAAAATCGAACCGTGATTACAAATAGGATTAAATCGGAGCACATGTTAGATGATCAAGAACAGTAATTCGATTGATAATTGATCAAGCATTTCCGTTTCCTAGTTTAAACGTAATATTATCAATTGGAATGTTGACCGATTGATCGAAAGAGAAGATCACGTGATTGGAATGTGTAATCTGTTTAGTTTAGTTATTTGTGATTTTATTATTTTTGATTTTATTAGAAATGGAACGATTTGGTGGTATTTTGTAAAATTATGGATTAGGGGAGGGTCAGAGTTATAATAGGATCATGCTAAGCCTAACTGGCTAGGAGTATCCTTCAGATAGTGGAAATAAGATAACTTTATTAAACAAATGATAATCACAACATTTTTGGGACTTATATAATCCCATTTTTACATAAAAATTTGATAAACAAAATAGGGCCCGAAGCGGTTTTTGGATACCTACAAGGATACAAGAACAGCAAAATAAATTAGCATCCTTGTTTGGTAAGTTAGAACAAAAGCGTTTTTCCCCCCATGAACGATTATGCGTGAAATGAAACAAGTTTTCATTTCTTCCTCATTTGTGGATGTGATAGGTTAATGGAATTTTTTTATAGGAAATTTTATTCTAAAATTTGGGGTAAGGGTATGGATATGATTGGGGGTATGGAGGGCCTGCTACCATTCTATTACATCCGTTTTCCCTTAAAATTTACAATACAAAAAAATAAAATACAAACGTGTCCATTAGAGAAATTTAATGCACGGTAGTGGTCAAAAGTTGAACACCATACATTTGCTATCTTCTCATTCGGTTGTGGCTTCATTGGGAGGTTCGGATCGTTGTGGTCTGTGGACAGGTTCGGAAATGGGACTTCTGTTCGGGCATCTAGATCTTCTTGCCATCACCTGTACTTTTTGGTATGGCAGGGACATCGACATGCAGGAACTCGCCCGCATCGTATTCGTCATTCAGGGCCCAACGAAGGCTATCCTTCTTCATATGAAACCGATAACGCAATTTATCGGCTTCATTTTTGTCTGCTGGAATACCATTTTCGAACTCGGCAAGGTACTCCAGCCGATCGCAATGGTTATTCGCGAGGTACTCAGTTTGAATATCACGATTTTTTCTTCGGGACTCAGTTTGTAGTATGCAGGGGAGAATTCTGGTTCCACAACATCGTATTTCCCATTCTATTACATTCGGCCCCTAGTTCCAAGTATGAAACAATTCCGGGCGTTTGATGATGCCTGGGCAGTATAATGTATAGGCAAAGGGGGATAGAAAATGTCCCACAGGAATTTCCTATCCCACCAGCCCTTTAAATTAATAAAAATTAAACCTTTATTTTAACTAAAATCAACAGACACAAAACACGGTGCTAAGACCGTCTCTGCTCCAGTTCAGTTTGGGGGTTTATATAGCCCATTTGTGGTAGGCACAAGCTGGTTTACCCGGATTATGCCACAGAAATGGGGGCAGAAATTATGAAAAAAATACCCAGATCCTATCCCTGAGGGTAGGAATCCGGGGTGGCGAATTGTGCCAGTGCATAAAAACTTGTGCGGAGATTCTTTTTTGCAAGTTTTTTTTGTGCAGAAAAGAATCTCCGAGGAATCGCACGTGAATAGGATGCGATTCTTATGAGATAAGAAAAATGACCTCAAAACTAGTTTTTTAGTTTCGTGGTTTTTGTGAAAGGATGTTTGTTTGGGAAAGTGGGGTTAGGATTTTTGTTTTAAATTTTTGGTGTAAAAGGAGGGAGGGGGACCTATTACAACTTCAATATCGTATTGCAGCCCAGGATCTAGGCTGAGTGGTTCTTCTTCGAGTAGTTCCACGATGTCGGTCATGGGGATGTACATTCCACGCCAAGCCCCTGTAGATTGCATTTTTGGAGAATTTTGTAAAATTATGAGATAATGGGGTACTATTGTAGGACTCTGGCTTTGTTGATAAAGATTTGGATTTTAAATTTATTTTTAAAAAAAGAATAATTAACAAAACTATAAAACTACATTCGATAACCAAACTCTCCTCTCATTCGTACAAGACCTTGCTTATATAAGGGGTTTCAGATTACAAAAAGGGTGGTACCACAATGGTGGTACATTTTCTATCCCTTTTTCTCGAAAGATAGAAAAATGCAAATCGGTGATTAATAAAATTACTTTGGATGTTCGAACGTATGTTCGATGATCAACACCCTTACTCATCTCATTTCCGATCGCCCGATCACATTCCTTTTGAAGAGATCAGGTTTCGGAAAGGAAATGAGAAGAGAAGAATAGGGTTTTCGACGAGTGCTCTTTATTTTTAGTATTTTTAGTTTAATTGAAAAGGTAATTTTTGAAATGGGTTTGGGAAAGAAAAATAAAGGGGGATATGGGAGGGTCAGGGCACTACAACTATAATCTCTTTCAGAAATAATTTTTTTAAAATTTGATTGTTAAGACCGAAAAATACTGTGGTCAAAAAATATTGGGGTCATAATTATTTCATATTTTTGCGTTATATAGGGTGGCACAAAAAAGTGAATTTTTTTATTCTTGGAAACAGAAATTTGATTTTCTAAAAATGGCCCCAATAGGAGTAATTTTATACGGGGAATCAATTGCTTTTGAACCCTGAAAATGCTTCTCTAACCTTGATTCAGGGAAAAAATTGGTTTTTGAAGCGAAGTGATTATTTTTAAAGAAACAACATCAAAACAGACAAAAAGAGTTCTTTGAAGCGAAAATTTTCATTTCTGTACTAGGGATTATTTTTTATACTTGAAAACGTGTGCAATTGATTTCTTGCATAAAATAAAATTACCGCTAGAAAAATCATTTCCAGAAAAAAATGATTAATTCGCTTCAAAAACAAATGTTTTCTCTGTATCAGGGTCAGGGAAGATAAGTATTTTCAAGGTTTGGGAATGCGTACAATCGATTCCCTGCATAAAATTACCAACATAGACAAGGTGTGTCCATATCATTTTTTGGTGAGAGTGCATAACTTTTTGTCTAAGGGTATAAAAGTTTTTCTATGAACTATTATATTCAAAAATTTTGTATTGAATTTTTATGTTATTTTTGTTATAAGATTTTTTGTTATTTTTGTCTTTTTAACGCTATGGTATTAATAAATATCGAAATAAAATGCCAGAAAGAGAAGTTTTCAAATTAAACTTTTTTTAAATATAAGATAAATTTTTAATGCAATAATATTTAATAAATATAAGATAAATTTTTAATGCAATAATATTTAATTTAATACAGCAATATTTTAGTCCAAGATGCAAAATATAGCTTAAGGGTGCAAAATTTGGGTTGAGGGTGCAAAAGGGTCACTGAGGGTGCAATCTGGACACCCTACCCATAGGAGCATTTAGAAAAATAAATTTCCAGGTCCCAAAAAATAAAAGAATTCACTTTTTTGGGGCCACGCTGGGGTGGTAACCACAAAAAAGTACAAAAATAAAAAATTTGGAAAAATTAAAATAATTTTTAAATTAGAAATTAAAGTAATTTTTAAATTAGAAATTAAAATAATTTTTAAATTAGAATGAAATATAGCGACAGACACTTCTGCAACTATCAATTAAACAAATTCCATCTTCATATTTGGAGGTCAAACTGAAGGTCAAAACTGCCTTTTCCGATCATATTAAGTCCCAAACCAGACAATCTTGCGTGATAAACTTTGATCGCAATAAAAATAGACACGATTAGAGCCATAATGAAAAAATAAAGTCAACTTGCTAAAACTTTGAAATTCATTTTTTATTAAAAAGTGATTTGAAAAATGAGAAAATACAAGATTAATAGTTGAAAAATAAGTCTATCACAGTTAAATTTTTGAATTTTTTGTGCCATATATTTTTGGCATAGCTTGCTTTGCCACGATGCATTTGTCACGAACGCATTTGCCACGACGTATTTGTCATGACGCATTTGCCACGACGTATTTGCCACGACGCATTTGTCACGACGCATTTGCCACGAACGCATTTGCCACGACGTATTTGCCACGAAAGTCCATTTTTTTCAAAAACGACCAAAAATATTTTTTTTCGTGTCAAAAATATTTTTTTCACGTAGATGGTCCCTCTGTTTCGAATAAATTTCTTTTTGAAAAAATTTTTCTGACCCCTACAAAATTTTTTTAAAATTGACTTCGAGTAAATCTCGCGTTATGATAATATCATAATTTGTAATCGCATTTCGATTTTTAAAACATTTTGTAGGGGGTCAGGGAAATTTTTTCAAAAAGAAATTTATTCCAAACAGGGGGCTACCTACATGAAAAAAAATTTTTTGACGCGAAAAAAATATTTTTGATCGTTTTTGAAAAAAATGGACTTTCGTGGCAAATGCGTCGTGGCAAATGCGTTTGTGGCAAATGCGTTCGTGACAAATGCGTCGTGGCAAATGCGTTCGTGGCAAATGCGTCGTGACGAATGTGTCATGGCAAATGCGTTCGTGACAAATACGTCGTGACAAAACGGTCCTGTCGTGGCAAAGCAAGCTATGCCATATTTTTTAAATCGAATGACGCCAAAAATTGATTCATCTTGTTCATAAATTGATTTTTCAAGCCGATTGTTTACTTTTTTTAGTTATCCACACAATTTTTACTCATCATTAATTTTAAAAACAAACAAAATACGTATACAGGGTGCGGCAGAATAAACCGGTCACATGAGAATGTTCATGATCACACATCGTTATAGGGGTTTTTTTGAAACCATAACAAAAACGACAATTATAAACAAAACTATTCAAAATGACTTCCCTTAGCTTATATACAGGCTTCCAACCGCTTAAATTATCAACAATTTTTTCAATATTTCCATAGTTATTTCATCCCAGGTGACCGGTTTATTCTGCCGCACCCTGTATTTATCATAATATATGACAAAATACGTATTTCCTCTTTATATAAACGAAAAAATTATTGCCGAAAAATTATCTAGAACAAAATTTTTGCTGGGCCAATAAAAATGTCATTTCAAAAAATTCATATTTTTATATTACTTGTTACTTGTTTTACTCGAATCTTTGCTAATAATGCCGATTTTCAAGCCAAACTCATGGCTTATTCAGCTCCTTTTTATAATCAATTAACACAACTAGAAAAACAGCAGTTTCTTGCAATTTATTCGAACCCGAATTTTAGTAAGCAGCAAACTATTCAGCAAATGATTCAATTTGCTCAGCATTTGCCACTTGATATTCAAGTAGATATTTTTTCACTCCTCCCAGCTCAAACCGCCTCCGCCCTTCCAGTGGTGTAGTCGAGGGGACTCCGGGTAAATACTCCTCCTAGAGAGCCAAAAGCCCGAAAAAATCATACCACCATCCATGAGAAGAGTCCCCTTATGATTTTGGAGTGGTCTTTCCCCCTACTTGACCCTTATTTTTAAGCTCCTCCCAAACCTCGGAGAGGTTAGGAGGGGTACTCCTTGAGAGGGGGTTAAGATTTACTACTCCAACAAGTTATGCCTATAATTTATTTTGTGTGTGTGTTCAATAAATAAAAATTTATTGGGGTATCCCCTTATGCAAATTTTCGAATACGTGTGCTCCCCCCATCTATTGGCTGAAATTTTTTCGAAAATTGAAGGACATGTGCTCCCCCCCCCATCACCCAGCTAAAATTACACCACTATTTTGCACCTACAACATTTTTAAATTTTAGATTCAATTTTCAATATGGGGTAAACAAATGCAAGACATCACACAAGCTACTGACGATTATGCTAAAACTTTGCCCATAAGTGAACAAGCAAAACCCTATGCTGATCAAATCCTGGTAAACTATCAATTCCCATCCCATTTTTGTTAAATTTGTTGTGATAACAATTGATCATTGGTTCCTGCAAAATTTTTTGACGCAAGGTGGAACCGAAACATCGCTAGTGTTGTTGATGCCGAATTCTTTGGAAGCGCACTAGACCACTATGCCGTAGACACTAGGGGTGTTCAGGGCTGAGGTCATGTCTGCCTAGGCCATGCCAGGCAGGTATAGCCGGTCTGGCTTGCCTCCGTAGCTACTAAAGGGAGGATTGGGCGGACCGCCCTCCCTTAAACTGACCGATGGTAAAAAAAATCATAAAGTGTACCCCTTACGTTTTTCATTTCGAGCGAATCTCGAAAAAAATACATAGGGGGACCCTTATGTTTTTAGCTGTCCACCCCTCCGAAATTTTGCCTTTCCTACGGCATTGTCCCTACCCCTTCTCCATTTGGTGGGAGTTCCTAGCAAAATAGCAAGGGTCAGGCCAAGTTAACTAGCAAAAACTTTACACGCGAAGCGCGCAAATTTTATAATGGTCCCCCTTATGATTTTTCACCAAAAGTTTTCAAATTTATCCATTGTTTCAACAAAAAATACCAAACTTGACATTTTTCACAAAAAATCTTCAAAAAATGGCTATTTTTACCAAAAAATCGATTTGTTTTGTGCAAAAATGCCTTTTTTAATAGATAAATCTGCTAGCTCGACCCTCCGATTTTGACAAGTCAACTAGCACGACCTTCGGATTTTAGGGGAGGGCCTTTAAACACTGGGCTCTAGAGCCGTGCATATCCATAGTCACAGAATTACCTGTCTCTAATTTTGACCTTAATTTATTATCAACCATAATAAATCTGAACATTTTAGTCAATTTATGCAAATCCAAATATTGGCTATTCGAATGAAGATACTCAAATCGAACAAGTCCTCGATCAAGTTCCTGATAATGTCAAAAGTGAACTTTCGAGATATATCATGGATGTAATGGCCAAATTTTTGGAGCTATGGGTACAGGCTTGTGTGAATGTCACCCAGGGAAATGGGATTGGAAATGGAGCTCAGCCTGGGATAAACTTTTAATTTTATATTTGCTATTTTTTAAATAAAAAGTTGATGAAGCAATGTGGAGTCAATTGGGTTAAGATAATCAAATATAGGCCTATGACGCAAACTTTCTTCTGAGAAAATAAAATTGTAATAATAAATGCAATACCAGTAAAACACTAAATTTGATTAACCAAATAATTATTTTCACCTGACATTTTGACTTTTTGGTATAGCTTTAAGATTACTAGTCTAAAGTTGCATAGTGTTTAAAATAATTTCTTTCGGTTTTTTGTATCGCGGAAGTTATTATTAGCATAAGTATAGGTTAGTGGAAACACCTCCTTCAAAATCGCATGCAAAAATGTTTATCACAATCGTTTCCTATTTTGAAAAACGATTGATAAATATTTCGTTAAGTTCTTGATCACAAAAGTTCGGTAAATAGACGGTTGCTCTTTTTGCCGGTTGTTCTTTGACCGCTTATTCTTTTCGACCGGTTGTTCCTAAAATGACCTGTTGTTCTTCTGACAAAAATAATATTTAGAAGAACAACAGGTCGAGAAAATCGGGTAGGAACAACAGGTCGAGAAAATTGGGTAGGAACAACAGGTCGGCTGTATGTTCTTATGACCGGCCGGTTGTTCTTCTGAGCGACTGATTGTTCCTACCGATTTTTTTATAGACTTAATAAAAAAATCAGAGAAACAACAGGTCGAAAACTGGTCGGCCGGTTATTCCTACTAAAGACAAGGCCAAGGACAAGGCTAAGACTAAGGACAAGGCCAATGATAAGACTAAGGCTAATGACAAGACCAAAGTCTTGTCCTTAGCCTTGTCCTTACCTTGGTCTTAGCCTTGGCCAAGGCTAAGGCCAATAACCGGTTGTTCACAGGAAGAATTTTTTGGTGGTATAGGAACAACAAGTCGGAACAACCGGTGGATGGAAACAAACGGTCAGGAACAAATTTACGGAAGAACAACCGTCCGTTAGCCCAAAAGTTCATTGAAATTAGTGATTTTCAATTTTAATATAGCTTATCTACTTTTACCTTTTCCGGCTAGTATCACCAGCTCATAATTTTTGAATTTTTAGTTGTCCAATAAATGAGCATACAATACCCCTCTAACAATGTCCTATCGCTAGGCGAAATCTACCACCCCACTCTTGTCCAAATTTGCAGTTATATTCACTATTTTGCCTTTAGTATAGCCACAATAATAACTTTTATTGGCTGCTACATTATCCTCACCCAATCCACCTCTCAAATGGGTCGGTACAAATACATAATGCTGGTTCAAACTTTTTGGTTTTATGCTTTTGATATAGTTTATGTTATATCACAACCAATTTTTTTATTCCCTCATTTATTAATCTATTCCGGAGGTTTATTAAAAGAAGTTTCGCCAGAAGTATTCTTCTTTAGTGTGGTGACGATTGGATTGATATTAGGTGGTGGAGCTCACTCTTTTCTGTTTGCGTTTACTTTTAGAGTAGCTCAACTATTTGATAATTCGATGATTGAAAATTGGTTTAAGGGAAGGAAGTTGTGGATTATTTTTATGGGATCTTACGTGGTTTTTATTACACCATTAGTTGGTAGGTCTTTTTTACTTTCCATTCAAATAGATCAGGGACGATACGGATCGGATAGATAATACATTGCTCTGACTTAACTAGACTATCATAAAATAGCCTAGCCTAGACTAGTCTAGCCTAAGCTGACACCAAACCTAGGCCTAAGCATAATAATCCTAAGCTCAATCTCAGTGATGTCCTGTTACCGGTTCCTGATGTGGAACCATAATCGGATCCGCAAAAGTTTTTGGGTGGAACCGGAAACGCAAAAAGTGTTTTGGGTGTGACAGGAACCTAAGATTTTGTCGGTTTTGGCCATCACTGCCTAAGACTAAACCTATTATTGGGCTGTTCGGAAAGTCTTGCTCATTTTTTTAAAAGATAATAGTTCATTCTCGGTCGAAAAATTTTTTTTTGCCAAAACAGCCTATATAGGGGTAAAATTATGCGAAAAATCGATTGCGCGCATTCCCGAAGCGTGAANCCGCAAAAAATGTGGATCGCCCTTTTGCCCGCAGCACGCGGGCCGCAAACTTTAACAGAATTTAGAAAAAATCATCAAAAATCAAAAAACCAAATCTTTTTTATTCTTTTCTTTGTAAGGAAAGTTTTTTGTATATCGAAATTTTCCCTGATTCAGGGAAGGAATCGGTGTATTGAAGCGAAAGTCAAACATTTTCGGATTTTTATGAGAAAACCGTCGATTATTAGGTTTTTCTAGACGGAGAATCGATTGCGCGCATTCCCGAAGCTTGAAAATGCTTCCCAGCGTCAAAATGCATCCTTGACCATCGTCCTTGAAAGATTATGTTTCTACCACAACGCTTTGGGATACGCTAAATCGATTTCTCGCATAAAATAACCCTTAGAACGATGATTTTAGAAGAAAAATCCAAAATTTTCATATTTTCGCTTCAATACAAAAAACTCATTTCCCTGAATCAGGGAAGCATTTTCAAGCTTCGGGAATGCGCGCAATCGATTCTCCGTCTAGAAAAACCTAAAAATCGACGGTTTTCTCATAAAAATCCGAAAATGTTTGATTTTCGCTTTAATCCACCGATTCCTTCCCTGAATCAGGGTCAAGGAAGCGTTTTCAAGGTTCGGGAATGCGCGCAATCGATTTTTCGCATGATTTTACCCCTATACAGGCTGTTTTGGCAAAAAAAATTTCGACCGAGAATGACCTATTATCCTTTAAAAAATGAGCAAGACTTTCCGAACAACCCAATATTATGCTAGAACACAAAAAATTACTTGAAGCTGTAGTTTGCTCATCCACTCCAAATACGGTGCGAGTAAGAAAAATCAGCAAAATTATCATATAACATTGTGCATACAACATCTTGATTTCAAAAAAAAATTTTAGCTGCTATATCAAGAGCCACTTCTCTTTGACACTTTTCTGTATTTGAAACACAAAATTGTTTGATTTGAGAACGTTTCAGCGAAATTGACATTTAGATCTTATGTTTCTTGTAAATC
>OZJO01028801.1:0-12240 GCA_900406225.1 Acrobeloides nanus | reverse complement strand
TTTTTTGGTACTACTAAGCTGCCACAAATGACAGGGCTATTTTTCCGAAAAAATTTTTTTCATAAAATTTTCTAAAAAACCCTATATGGATTTTTCCTCCCAAAAATAAGAAAAGAAATATCGTCTTCTTTGGAAGCTTTGATTCTTCGAAGAAGGTACCAGCATATAGACCTTTCGTGGGCTTTGTGTTACCATTCAAACATCGGCGCTTGTGACATACCCATGTAGGATTTCTACCATCAGACGTCATTTGGTTGTCGCAAGTTTGTGATCCATGAAGTAGTCCCATTGAAATAAGCCAGTCGTCAAAATCATTGTCGGATAGCTGCAGTTTCATGTAGAGATCCTGAAGATTAACGTCTTGAATAGGATTGATGGAAAAAATTTTCCCAATTTTTCTTTTATGAATAACTCAAAATTTCATAAACAAATGGCTTCAATCATCTGGAAAGGGTTTTCGGGCGTGTAGAACAAGCATATTCAAGAAAAAATTTTTATCCCCATGAAATCCATTTTCCGATTTTCCCGCCTTTTCAGAGAAGATAAAATCGGGCTTGGGAATTCGATGAAGATAAAAAATTTTGAAATTTGTATATGCTTGTTCTCCACACCCGAAAACCATTACCCGATGTTTGAAGCCATGTTTTTCGATGAAATTTTGAGTTATTCACAAAAGAAAAATCGGGAAAATTTTTCCGGTCAACCCTAGTCTTGAATGAAGTTCTCCAATTGGATTATTCATTTGAGTAATTTCACTAAAAAGCAGTATAAAGCTAAAAGCAAGAGAAAAAAAAATAAATAGCAGATAGAAGAATAAAAGGCAATACGCGCATTTTTGGCTCACAAAACCATCGCTAATCAATTCGCCATAACCGAAAACCGCCGGCTACAAAATTTCAGACCAAATGATGGCATCAATTTGACATAAAAAACCCCTCTTTTTGAGCCAAGGTGCTAGTCGATATAGGGTCAAGAAAAAATTTTCAGACATCGGGAGTGCGTTTTTTGGGTTCCCCGCATCGAAAACCCGGGTTTTTTAGAAAATTTTATCGGAAAAATAGCCCTATCATAATGCTTAGTAGTACCTGTTTTTTAATTCTTTTTTTAACATAGAAAAATAAAGAAAAATTGTGAGAAAACACCCTTGTGACAAATTATTGTAAAGTTTGACCATAAATCAAATTGTGAGAAAACTCCTAGTGCCTTCATTTTCATGTGATTACCATGTGAGAAATTAGGCACTTCTATAGTTTTGACCTTGAAAATTGACTCGATTTTATTTTTCTTTATAAAACTTTCATCAATAAATCAGAGTCAGTATTTATTGATTCCAAAACAAAGCAAATAATCACAATTACACCTCTAGACATACAAGGGGGAGGGCAAAAGTCTCATCGATTTTGAAGTTGGCGATTTTAGAGATAATCGATTTTGAAGTTGACCGCACCCAAATTAGGTCCAAATTGGGTGCACCCAAATGGTGTAAAACGGGTGCGGCCAACTTCAAAATCGATTATCTCGACAACGATAAAGATTCAGAATTTACCATAAAAACAAAACATGCTCCATTTTTCATGAACTTTCCGAATCTTTACAAAACATGGCAACTTTTTTTCCCGAATGGACTAGTCCTTAAAAAAATTAAAATTTTTTACCTTCCTGCACCGATATCAGTCCCTTCAATAACGGCCGTCATACCATGGACTTGAACTCTCAAATCACCAAACTTATGTACACCATCGCCTAAGCCCAACGCTGTCATCGCATCGGTGGTTAAAACCATTCCATCGGGAAGTGTACGATAAGCAATACGCAGTGCCGAATCATGTGCATGAACACCATCGGAAATGATTCCATAGTAAAAAGGTTCCGTATGGGATTTCGAAGTGAGCAGGCCGATGAGCCCTGGGTCTCTATGATGGTACTAAAAGATGGTATTTCTTCATATAGAGGGTGAGTGAAAAGTTCGTGATTACTTCTTTTAAAATGTTGATATTTGACTATAGAAGTCGATTTTTGACTAAATTTTCGACATTTCTAGGGTTTTTCTACAAGAATCCGCCGTTATTTTTTCTCCTAGACCTCGGGAATATGGTCAAAAATGGCTTACAAAAACAGGGACCTTTTTGGGATTTTATCCACCTTCCCGCGGTCAAAAGTTCTCAAAATTGGTTGAATTTGGTATCCAGGGGGGGGGGGGGGGGTTCTATATGGGGAACACGAATCCGAAGGAATTTTTTGATCTTGACCACGGGAAGGTACCCTTACGAGAGTAAAATTCCAAACAAGATCTGTTTTGTAAGCCATTTTTGACCATATTCCCGAGGTCTAGGAGAAAAAATAACGGCGAATTCTTATAGAAAAACCCTAGAAATGTCGAAAATTTCGTCAAAAATCGACTTCTATAGTCAAATATCAACATTTTATAAGAAGTGATCACGAACTTTTAACGATAGACATGAATCTTTTACCGTTGGCATGCAATTGAACAAATGCGTCAAGCAGGTAGCACCCGCTTGGACAGCTTCTTCAGCCAGTGACAATTCCGACATAGAATGACCCAACGAAACACGGATTCCACGTTTGCGCAAATATCGAGTTGCTTCGATTGCCCCAGGGAGCTCCGGTGCCAGAGTCACTAGTGAGGTATGGTCAAGATAAGAATAGACGGACAAAAGTGTCTCCACTGGATTTGTGCCAAATGACTTCTGGATTCTTTCAGGTGGATGGCAACCACGCTTATCGACCGAAATGAAAGGACCTTCCAAGTGGACACCTGAAGAGAGCCTAAATGTTAAAGGGGAAGTTCAAACCATGGCCAGGTAGAATTTTTTTTAAATTAAAAAAAGACATTTCTAGGGTAAATTTTATGCGAAAAATCGATTGGAATAGGTTTCGAAGCGTGAAAATGCTTCTTCCTTTACCCTGATTCAGGGAATGGGGGTCGTATATTGAAGCGAAAATCGAAAAATTTGGATTTTTAAACAAAAAAAAGACCCCTCCGAGGTAATTTTATGCGAGGAATCGATTGCGAATAATTCTAGACCATGAACATATGTTGGCAAGGGGGAGCACCCCCTGACCCACTCACTCATGGACCCAAAATTGAGGAGGACCACCTCATTGGGGACCTCCTTCCCCCCCCCACCTCGCATAAAATTACCTTGAAGAGGGGTCTTTTTTGTTTAAAAATTCAAATTTTTCGATTTTCGCTTCAATACACGACCTCCATTCCCTGAATCAGGGAAGCTTTTTCACACTTCGAAACCTATTCCAATCAATTTTTCGCATAAAATTTACCCTAGAAATGTCTTTTTTTTAATTTCTACATGGTCATGGTTTGAACTATCCCTTTAAAACAAATTACCATCATCAATGCAAGGCCTATCGGCTTTATTTTTCTTGGCATTTACAAGAATAATCACCATCATGAGAAAAATANTGAATCAGGGAAGCTTTTTCACACTTCGAAACCTATTCCAATCAATTTTTCGCATAAAATTTACCCTAGAAATGTCTTTTTTTAAAATTTCTACATGGTCATGGTTTGAACTATCCCTTTAAAACAAATTACCATCATCAATGCAAGGCCTATCGGCTTTATTTTTCTTGGCATTTACAAGAATAATCACCATCATGAGAAAAATATATAGTGTCAAAAATTTCATCCCGATATAAACTCTAAATACTTTTATAGCCAAATATCAACAAAATTAATTTGTTTAACATTGAAAGTGCATATTTTTTGAAAAAGTTTGTATCGCTCAAGTTTTTTACACTTTGTAAAGCCCATTCAAATCCATGATTCAAAAAACTTTCTTAAAAGTGAGTAAGGAGCGATACCGTCCGATCTGGCAAGTTAAACAACATTGAGCCCGCGAGTTCGATCCCGCTCGGAGCCAATTTTTTTTTGCTTTGTCCAAAAACGGATAAAAATTTTGCCTAGAGGTAATTGTATCAGAGAATCGATTGCACGCATTTCAAAGCGTGAAAACGCTTCCCTGATCCTGATTCAGGGAGAGATGTGTGTATTGAAGCGAAAATGTAAATTATTTGATAAAATTGCTCTTAGCCGGTTTTCCAGCTAAAATTCGAATAGTTTACATTTTCACCTCAATCCTTCCCTGAATCAGGGTCAGAGAAGTGTTTCCACGCTTTGGGAATGCGCGCAACCGATTCTCCGCATAAAATTACCCCTAAGCAAAATTTTTTATCCGTTTTTGGGTAAAAAGAATTAGCTCCGAACGGGATCGAACCCGCCGGCCCAACGTTGCTTAACTTGCCAGATCGGACGAGATTACCCCTTACTTTTAAGAAAGTGTTTGAATTATGGATTTGAATAGGCTTTACTTATACAACCAAAATAGTTTGTGCATCTCTAGCGAAAAGTAAAAAAATTTCACAAATAGAAAATTAGCAAATAAAAGCAAAATTGCTTGAACCTCTTGAGCTTTATATACAACAACCGGTCATCCATATTCTTGTTTGCTTTATTACGGATGGAAATCGGTCAGCCGAAGAAGAAGGACAACCGCATCAGATTTGCGAACTTTGTTTGTTTAGCTAGCTATTGTCCTGAGATTAGCACAAATCGGGATGTTTGAAAATGATATTCTTGGAATCGAAAAAAACAAATACAAATCAAGTAACAGATTTATATTTTATGAAAAATCATTAAAGGACCAGTCAGATCGGAAAAAATTTGCCAATTTTTGTACATATTCGGAAAGATCATGAAAAAATGGAGCATTTTTTCTTTTTACGGTAAATTCGAAATCATTGTAGTTCTTGAGAAAATTGCAAGAATTGAAGTTGGCGATTTTTGAAATGTCTGTGTATTACAACGAAACATGAACGCAGTGAAAATTCGTCCCTGAATCAATAAAAGTTGTGTATTGACGCGAAAATTTAAAAAAATTTCTTTTTTCATCGACTTACAAAAACTGCCAAAAAATTTTGAAGTTGACGATTTTTGAAATTTATTTATTACAACGAAAACTTGCACATGGGTCGTGACGGTAAATTCTTTCCCTGAATCAATCAAATCTGTATATTGAGACGAAAATAATTCGAAATTTTTGAACATTTAGGAACATATAAACACAGCATTTTTTATAACTCAATGTGACGATTAAAATGATACCAAAATTATGCAATTTGAAAATTATTTTGGGTTATTGAAACGAAAACCATGAATCAGGGTTTCGTTTCAATAACCCAAATCAATCCTCAAATTGGATAATTTTGGTGTTAATTTATTCGTTTTCACTAAAAGTCAAATTTTTCACAGAAAAAAGTCGAATTTTTCACAGAAAATTCAATTTTTCACTAAAAAATTCAATTGTTACCAAAAACTAAAAAATTTGGTGTCGTTTTGTTCATCTCGTCGAGCTATAAAGAATGTCGTTTTTGTTTTTTAAATACACCCAATAGTTAAGCGTATTTAAAAAAGATAAAATTCAGGGTTTCGTGTCAATGTTCAGACATATTCAACCCGTTTCGAGACGGCTAGCGTCTCGAAATAGTTGAATTTTCGCAAAAAATGACATGGACCGTGATGAAAGCATTGTTCTAAGAATTATGACAAAAATTTCTTGATAACTTGAACTCAGAAATCTTTGTTCTATATCTCAATTTTTCTGATTGATCATTTTCCCGTTATAATAAAAGAAAAACTTTTGCTTTCGCAAACCTTGCTTTTTCTATTTCCCATGAATATGTTGTACCCACTTCAAAGTCTAATTGAAATCTTTTGTTTTGAATTATTTCAATCCAGACTGTTGATTTTTGGTCTCATGGTTTTGAATTAATCTTATGGCATATGTTGTCATTTTTATTTAAAAGTTCTGGATCTCTTTTATTCTTTTTATTAAAATCACACAAGCTACCAGGACTTTTGTGCCATAAAATCATCAAGGTGGATTATTTTTAGGCTCACATATTTTCTATAAAAGGCAATTACTACTTCTAGACTTGATTTCAGCTCTCAATGGTTTAGATAGAACAAAGGAATCTTTATTTAGCGCTTCTTTAGGTGTTAAAGAAGGTTCACACTTCTCAATGATTCTAAGTCCTTATAAATGAATGATCGGTACTACTAAACATTAACAACCGTAAGTGACGTGGGCATTTTTTCGAAAAAAAATTTTTTAAATTTTTTTAACAAGTAACCCTTTAGGAGTAATTTTATGCGAGGAATCGATTGCGCGCACTCCTGAAATGTGAAAATGCTTTCTTGACCCTGATTCAGTAAAGGGATCGATGTTTTGAAGCGAAAATCGAAAAATTTTCGGATTTTTATGAGAAAACCGCCGATTCTTACGTTTTTCTAGGCGGGGAATCGATTGCGNTGCACGCAATCGATTCCCCGCCTAGAAAAACGTAAGAATCGATGGTTTTCTCATAAAAATTCGAAAATGTTTTATTTTCGCTTCAAAACATCGATCCTTTTCCTGAATCAGGGTCAAGGAAGCATTTTCACAGTTCAGGAGTGCGCGCAATTGATTCCCCACCTAGAAAAACGTAAGAATCGGCGGTTTTCTCATAAAAATCTGAAAATTTTTCGATTTTCGCTTCAATACACCGATTCCTTCCCTGAATCAGGGTCAAGGAAGCGTTTTCAAGCTTCGGGAATGCGCGCAATTGATTCCTCGCATAAAATTACCCATAAAGGGTCACTTGTTAAAAAAATTAAAAAAAATTTTTTTTCGAAAAAATGCCTACGTCACTTACGGTTGTTAATGTTTAGTAGTACCGAATGATCTTGAAAATGAAAATCTAGGTTTACGCGATTTACATTTTGAAAACAACAAATGGCACAATCTTTAAGTTCCATCTTGGTCGGCTCAGCTATATCCTTGTTAGCTGGAGCTTCTCTTTTACTTAATATTTGCGTTCTTTTCGTATTTTGGCGTGGCGGATTCATGAAGTCTTCTCAAAGCCATATTTACATTTTTGCGTTTGCTAACGTTTTTGGTAATGCATTCCAAATGGCCCTGTCAACGTTTTATTTGGGTCCAAGCTCTATAGCTCAAGTAAGTAAAGGATCTGGCCAAAGGCAATGAAGTGCCTTTAGTCTTAGGTTTAGGCTTATTCAGAGACTTAGCCTTATCCTTAGGTTTAGGCTTACTCTTAGGCTTAGGTTTAAGCTTATTCTTAGTCTTAGGTTTAGGCTTAGCCATATCCTTAGGCTTATTCTTAGGCTTAAGCTTATCCTTAGGTTTGGACTACGTTTCTGATACGGTGTGAACCACGGGTGTCAAAAATAAATCATTTTTAACACAATAGTTAAAAATAATCTTTTATAGGACTTTTTACTTCCCGGAGGAAAAGATGGTTTTGGCGTAAAATTCATGTCGTATTTGTTCCTAGGTCAATGGTATCAAGAAATGTTCATTCAAATTATCATCGCCGTTGATAGGTGTATACAGATTTTTCTTTATAAGCTATCTAAAAGCTTTAGAATGGTAACAGTGGTTTTTCCAAAATATGCGTTCATTTTTTCAAGAAAAGTTGTCACTGTGCTTGCTGTTGGTGTTTTCATTGGCGGATTTGTGCTTGCATTCATTTCGGATTATGTAATCTCATGTTGCACGTAAGTTACATCGGAAGGGGGGATCTTCCAGATCCAGGTTGACCGTATTAGGGAAATTAACCCATTTTCTACTCCGGTAAATCCACTTTGGATACTGGCACATGGGCAAATTTATGAAAAAAATTTTTGTTTAAATTACAACTTTAGAGCTTATATCTATTACGGAGTTTATGCTTACACGTATTTGGATAAAGGCAATAATTATGTCAACGGATACATTGATCTGCCTTTGAATGCCATTTCATCAGGGATTGCGTTGACATGTTATTTGATCGTAAGTTACAGACTCACCGATTTTGATAATATTGGACAAAAACTGCTGTGGCGCCCTGAAACATTGGGGATATGGGGGGGGGGGTATGTTTACAATGGGGAATGGGCGAATTAGCCTAGTGTATCCTTGATAGCGACAAAGGTGCGTATGATGTCTGAATAATGCTTACCTTGTAACTACATACCGACCTAACTTACGATGAACTGTGCACGTAATGTATCATGCGGTACTCGTAGTAATGATAATATTTATTAAGGGGTTACATGGGGAGGGGGTGGGAGAATACGGACAAGAAGAACAAATACGGACAGAAAGTACAAAACCGCTATCTAAGATTAAGACATAGCAATAACTCGCTCTCTCTAGAGACGAGAGTCTCTCTCAGCCTCGAGAGAGAAAGTCTCGGAGGGAAAGCTGTCCGGCTATCCTCTTGAATGAGATCATGGCAGCGACCGAAAGTGAGTAAAAAGGTTGTTTTGAAAGTATTATAAAACGGTAGTTTTTGGTCGCTACATTGCTTCTGACTCATACAAAACTATAGGGGTAAAACCAAGTCGAAATACACTTATTTAGATTTATCTGTATATCTTACATGCTAATCGTAAAGTGGCAGGTCAAATCCAACCAACCATGGCACAACAAAGACGAAAGAAAGAAGTTCGGTATGCCCTCCAATTTGCTGCAATTTCATTCTTTGTTTTATGTAAGATTAGGCTAAAAAGGTTGATTGTAGTCATAAATTTTAGTTGCATGGGTATCGTTTCGAGTTTTTCCATTGGCCATTCCTCCCAACCATCTTGAATTTTTCTCACTGATAGCATTTGCTCTAATTTTTCACTGTTCTTCGAGTGCTGTTATCTTTGTAACTCTCAATAAAGAGGTATGTCTATTAGTTGTCATACGAATGGGCACAAAAATGTTTCTTGGGATGGGGGCTGTTTTGGATAGAGTTGTTTTCCAAAAGTTTGAAGTTGAACATAAAGTTTATTTACACGAAATTAACCACAACGCTATTCGGTTGGAAGGTAAAAGTTGAAGCCCGGCCCAATGCTGATGCACAGCTGGGCCAAGTTAGATACAAAAAATGGTATGAGAAAGTCCTGGCTAAATAGATTTCACAATTCTAGATGTGGTTGGGGTTGCATCGCGGCCAATTGACCGGATCGGTCAAATGTCAATTGACCGCTTTGACATCAATTGACGGTCAAATTCTTTTTTTGTCCAAATCAGCAAAAGTTCATTTCACTAAGTTTTTGTTCTTTGATAAGTTCGACAGAAAAGCCAGACCATTCGCCAAAAAAAGTTCTTTGTGTCTGGCTTTTCTGTCGAACTTATCAAAGAGCAAAAACTTAGTGAAATGACCTTTTGCTGATTGGTCAATTGACCGTCATTTGATGTCATTTGACCGGTCAAAAATGCAACCCTAGGTGTGGTTCAAAAATAGACTAGAGCAGGAACTTTGGCAAATGTGAAACAATCACTTTTAAACAGGAAAATCTTGTAAATTATAAAAATTAAAAAATTACTACGCTCATCGCGTACAGGGGCTTTTTAAATTACGCCAAAACAAATTTAGTTTCGACGCCAATTTTATCTACGACTATGCTCGTTCAACACCGTTACGTTATACACAAGCAGAAATTCAAGAAACTCCAGGACAGGGCAACAACTTCAAGTCCCACCTAAATATTGATCTGGTTTTAATTGTTGTATTTGTATTTTTATTAAACTGCTTTTTTCCTAATATAAATCCCATTTCAAAATGTACAGGGTGGCGCAGCTGGTACTGTACACCAAAGATTAGCATCTTAGTGGTGGTATCTTCGAATCGACTGTTGTCCGGCCGGCCATTCGTCGGGATCGTTCAAGAGGAGGCAAATGTCTTGTCCTTTGGGAAGTACATCGAGTATGGTGGTCTCTTCGAATCGACAGTTACGTGTGGTCCCCTTCTAGAAGCATTGCTTTGCTTGAGCGGTAAACACGTCTCGGTATAGGTAAAGGCTTGAACGCCAGTCCATGAGCAGATGATAAATAAAGCGATGAGCGAAGCTATCCTTGATTTACGTCTAGGGCTTAGTGGTTCATCATGAGTAGGTAGGAGTGGCTGATCGTCCTCTTCAAGCAAGTCGTACGGCAGCGACAGCGGTTTACCTTCGTTTAAAGCATTTGAAACATCTCAAAATCCCTGAATCAGGTTTTCCCTGAATCGGATTTCAATCTAATTGTCTCTAGCTCCAGCGATGGTTAAAATGAGCAAGTAAAAGTACATGTCTGGTGTTTTTAGAGATCCAAAAGTCCATTTTCAGGCTCAGTTTAGGCTTTGACTTGGGCTTGGGCTTAGGCTTATGTTTAGGCTTAGGTTTAGTCTTCAGCTTAGGCTTAGACTTGAGCTTAGTCTTAGACTTGGGCTTAGCTTATACTTGCGCTTATTCTTAGGCGAGGCTTAGGTTTATTCTTAGACTTAGGCTTTTTTGCCAAAATGAGAAAATATTACGAGTACTGCCATGAAATCAAGACTCAGACATCATTTGTATTTTCCATCTGGTTTTCATCAAATGGAATTAACTATATGGTGAATAATATTTTTAAAGCCACGTAGGGTGAAAACACCTGTCTTGCGCATGAAAATCAATATCGATATATATCATCGCATTTATTTGAGCCTAAACTTGTATACCGCATTCTCTTCATAAATGGATTCCAATTTATCTCAAAACTCAACCCTAACCCTGGACATGGTCTATCACCCAAATCTAGCCCAAACATGGCATTTTTATCAGTACATCATATTCTTCTTCTCTACCATCATGATTTCCCTCACTTCATATATCGTCCTGACTAAATCCTCTTCAGAAATGGGTATCTACAAGCTATTGCTGCTCAACCAACTTCTATGGGCCTACTTATTCGATGTGGTTCTGGCCGTGTGGCAACCGGTCATCTTGTTTCCATTCTTCATATGTTATTCAGCAGGAGTGGCAAAAGTTTTTGGCCCAATGAGCGTCTATCCAATGTATACTCTAATGGCTGCTGTGTATGGTGGGATGATCCAGAGTATTATTTTATCGATGATGTTTAGAGTGGCGAGGCTTTATACGAAGACTTTTTGGTTTGAGAATAAGAAAATTTGGCTGAAAATTGGAACTGGAATATTTATTGTTATACAATTGTTGATTTTGAGTAAGTAAGAATTGTACTACCAAATTTCCTTAGGTTTAGTCTTCAGCTTAGGCTTAGACTTGTCTTAGGCCTAGGCTTAGACTTGGGCTTACGCTTAGCCATAGGCTTACCCTTAGGTTCAGCCTTAGGCTTGGGCTTAGGCTTAGCTTATACTTGCGCTTATTCTTAGGTGTTTTTGCCAAAGTGAGAAAATATTTCACCAAAATGTCCTGTGAATACCAAAAAAGCCCAATGGAGACGTGGACACCAAAAAGAGTTACGGACCTATTTATAATCGTATAATTTTAGTTCCAACGATTGTATGGCTCTTCACTCCAGATACAGGTGTAGAAATTGTTCGTAAAAACATCATATCCACGGAGCCAATCATGGAAAAAGTCGTCGAACTCGAACCGACAACAAATGGCTTCGATTGGGATTCGGGTCGAGTCATCCTGATCGTCGGGTTCTTCGACTACGGCCTCATCTTCATTATACTCATCCCATTTATACTCTCTTGTTCAGTAATTTTCGTCCGGCGTATGAAACAACTACGATCAACCACTAATCTCCAAACATTTCGACTTCAAATTATGCTCTTCAAGACATTAGTCGTGCAAACTGTGCTGGTCTTATTGACGGTTGCTATGCCTGTTGTCGTGCTAGATGCTTTATTGTTCTTAAAAGTTCAAAATGGAAGTTTATATGCGCAAATTACTCTATTTCCACTATGTATACATGCATTGGCAGACACGTTTACAATGTTGTATTTCATAAGAATCTATCGGAACTATTTGAAAAACAAGTTGAAAAGTTTTCTAGATTATTTTACGATTCCGCATACTAGTGTTCAAAATTTAACAAGTTTTCCATAGAATTTTATTTATGAAATCGTTGTGGATGCTGTTTAAAATGAAAATAAAGATTTAAAAAAATAATAAATTCAAATTTTGTTGTATAGTCAGGCTTGGGCTTAAGGGTCGCCACAAGCAATCGTACGAAAGTACGACGGCCCCACAAGCTATCGTGCGAAGTCATCGTACGATCGTAAAATTACCGTAAAAGTACGACGAAATCGCCACAAGCTGTCGTACGACGAAATTCGTACGATAGCTTGTAGCCATTTCGTCCGTCGTACGAGTGTATTTTACACTCGTACGATGACTTCGTACGATAGCTTGTGCCGTTGCTTGTGGTAGTGCGATAGCTTGTG
>OZJO01028797.1:0-14907 GCA_900406225.1 Acrobeloides nanus | reverse complement strand
GCCACTTCGGCTAGATCTGCAACTACTGCGAGATCTGGAAATTCTGGAACAACTCATGCTCCAAGCTCTTCGAACTCGACAACTGCACATCCTGCTTCTAGCAAATCCACTTCAGCTGGCTTTGCAACTACAGTGGTATCTGGAACAACACATGCACGAAGCTCTTCCAATGCGACAACTTCACACCCGTCCTCTAGCAATGCCACTTCGACTAGATCTGCAACTACTGCGAGATCTGGAACAACTCATGCTCCAAGCTCTTCGAACTCGACAACTGCACATCCTGCTTCTAGCAAATCTACTTCAGCTGGCTCTGCAACTACAGCGGTATCTGGAAGTTCTGGAACAACACATGCACGAAGCTCTTCCAATGCGACAACTTCACACCCGTCCTCCAGCAAAGCCACTTCGGCTAGATCTGCAACTATTGCGGGACCTGAAGTAGTTCAAATTTATAATATTGATGGTAATCACATTGTTAATATTATTGAAAATGGGAATTTAGATAATAATGGCAATTTATAATCGTTTATATGTTACTTAATAAAATTTATTATATAAACTGGAAGCCGAGAAACTTCGGGGCTACGGCTCGGCCTTGCTTCCGATCGTCCAAGCGGGGCTCCAAGCGACATCTCGAACGGCTCTTCCGAGATTAGAGAATCAGTAATTACTGATCCACTTTCACATGGAAGAGATCAATAATTACATATCTTATAACGTAAAATTAAAAATCGATTTTCCAATTTTTTTCAGTGGGGTACCCCCTCGATTTTTGTGTAAAAAATCTTAGAATTTCGACTCTTCACAATGGTATAACGTGAGAAAGGGTTGGACCGCACCTTCAAAAGTTAGTCCGTACGCACAGGCGCACAGAAATTACACGTTTTATATAAGAAGATGCAGGAAGTGCCAAAAAAGTGGATTTTTGTGATTTCTGGAACATAAAATGTATTGCTAAAAATGACCCCTCTAAGGGAAAGATTATGCGTGAAATTGATTGCGCATTTTCGAAACCCTGAAAATGCTTTTCTGACCCTGATTCAGAGAAAAATTGTGTTTTTTAAGGTAACATGGTCGTTTTTCCCATTTTTATAAACCAATTTTTCCCTGATAAGGGAGAAGAACTCAATGATGAACTTTACTCAAATTGTTATTTACTTTAACTATAACCAGAGCTGTCAGAAAACTTGCCTTTGGTGCAAGTTTTATTTGCATCGAATTTTTTCGAAAAAATTCGATGCAAGTAAAACTTGCACCAAAGGCAAGTTTTCTGACAGCTCTGACTATAACTCTGCCTTTAACTTCATTTTTCTTTCACTTTACTCTGACTTAACGATTAACTCTGACCACAAGGTGAAGCACCGACCGATAGGTCGATGCAGTAGCTTTGTTGTAAATTTTTAGAGCAAAATCATAAGAAATTTCAAAATTCTAATAGTCTGTATTATTTTTTCTCTCAAAAATATCCAAAAATTTCCGTTTTTACAAAAGATACCCAAATTTGACTATTTTTCACCAAAAATATCTGAAATTTTCCTATTACTAATCAAAAATCGCCATTTTCTAACATTTTTGACTTTTGTATCTTATAATTTTTTTATTAATTAGTACACCTTTTTTAAATAATTAAAGATCAACACCAAATTGTTTTTTACATGGATTAAATACAATGTGTCATCATTTTTAAGTAGCGATTTGTCGATTTCGAAAAAATTTGCGTCCCATTCTCATAAACAAATCGATCGATGAGCGTTATCAATATTGACATAGAACGAGAGGTCTACATACACATAGGTGTATGATCTCAATTTGTCTAAAAACAAATTAACCCCAAAATAAAAGAGTTCTTCGATTTTGGTTGCTTCATGATGGAGAAAATAATTTGCTTACGCTATCCCCATTTATTCAAGCCAGTACAATCTGTAAGTTTTTTATTTACAGTGGCGCATCAACAGAGTCCGAAAATGCGATGGGTCCCGTGCCCAATGGACTCAGGATTCTGGGTCACATGGATTCGGGACCATATTTCGGCAAGGTGGGGGGGGGGGACCCCCGATGAGGTGGTCCCCCACCACCTCCACCAAAAGAACAACCTTTTTTCTTTAGCTTGAGGTAGTCTTCTGCACCCAATTTTTATGGACTACCTCATATGTTCGGCGGGGTCTATGTGTGATCACTCCTCAGTTTTGGGCCCATGAGTGCGTGGTTCCCCCCCCCCCCTCAATTTTGGGTCCGTGCGTGCGTGAGTCAGGGGGAGGCCCCCCTTGCCGACCTATGTTCAGGACTCAGTGATCTAAGATCTATTTTAGATGACCCTCTCGGATAAATCCGCGGAATTCTAAAACATAAAATCCGTGGATAAATCCGAGGATAGCAGATAAATCCGAGAATAAAAATTTTAGCTGTAGTTTTGATACTGCCCCTAGGTCACGGATTTAGTGAACCAGTCCTCAAGAGGTGTAGCCATCTAGGGTCATGTCCCCCCCCCAAACCGAAAATTTCTTAAGAAAAATGGCATTTGTAGACAAAATTCGATAGAAAAATGAGGTTTTATCTAAGTGGCCCCTCAAAGCCAATAAAAATATATAAATCCTGGCGCTGCCACTGCAGGCCTTAATAACATAGGCAAGAGGTACTCCGAATACATACCATCTCCTCCTAGCGGGTCGAAGGCAAGCAAAAAAAAATCACCTTCTTATGATTTTGGGGTGGTACATTCTCCATACACTACTTCCAGGATCTCATAATCATTCGTCCGGAACCCATCGCATTTTCAAGCTCTCTTCACCATTCGAAACAGACCAAGTCCCCCCTCTAAAGACTCACTAAAAAACTTTTGAAATTCGGCCTTAACAAAATTTATCGCTAATTTGAAACTTTAAAATTTTTTGAAGGTAAATGCTATAATCCTACTTATATGCTTGGGTACAGCCGATTCCGTAGAAGGCTCTGGTGTTTTATGGTTCATAACATTGCTTAGCTTATTTGTTAGTGCGGTTGCTACAGTTTTGTTTTTGCTTGATAAAAATGAACCGATTTTATATACCATTACTGGTGGCGCAGTTTCATGGAATGTTGTTGTAAGTTATAGAATTAGGGAAGTTTTGTACTACATATTTTAGGAATTTGTATATTCTACAGTACTGGCTGTATTATGCTTCTTGAGCACATGGTTATCTTTTACAGAACCTGGTCGTGTTAAAGATGGAGGGAGTTATCTTGGATATACATTTGCTGCTGTAAGTATGTTATAAATGTAGGGCTCAGTAGTGCTACACGTTATAGTGTAGATCCAACTTGGCTCAGAACGGTTAGGGCCCCCCACACACACAATAGAATTGCTTCGCATGAAAAATTTACAAAAAAAATTTTTTTTGTCTAAAAGTACTAGTAGGAAAAGTTCGTATGAAAAGTACCTGTACGAAAAATTCGTACGAAAAGTACCTGTACGAAAAATATTTGTGCGAAAAGTACTGTACGAAAAGTTCGTACGAAAAGTAATTGTACAGAACAATTGTACGAAAAATCCGTACGAACCATAATTGTACGAAAAGTTATACTGCCCATTTTCGCCATTTTAGTGCACTGTGCAATACGCTCACAAATTTGCATATTCCCTAATTTTTTAACCTTTAGATATTCTTCTTCCTACAAACAATATTTTATACCGCACCTGCTTTATTATTTTTTGACAAAATGCGTGATGCCGAAACAGGAAGAGATCTCAGCAACGAAATTCACTATGTTGATGATGCTGAGGTTCCATACCAAGGAGAAAGGATTGCATAAAAATTGTGGTTTTGTAAATTTTGTATACTTAATTCATTCNCAGCAACGAAATTCACTATGTTGATGATGCTGAGGTTCCATACCAAGGAGAAAGGATTGCATAAAAATTGTGGTTTTGTAAATTTTGTATACTTAATTCATTCTAATATTATTTTTGAATACTCTTATTTTATGTAAAAAAAATTCTCTTATAATTAAGACTACTAATTCTGTTTAATATTTTCAAACTCCGACTCAACGAATGAAATTTTCTAATATTTTTTAAAATGTTCCTCATGCTTCACTAGGTGGGCAAATTTTTTGAGTGTAAAAATTGTTTCCAACTCTTCATATTTTCGGACTTTGAAAATTCGACTTTTTCACTGGAACAATATAGAAATTAGTTATTGCTCAAAGGTGCAGTGGCGAAGGCGTCGGCCTTCGTCCTCAATAGAACACATAAATTTATAAATACTTCAGTGGCTAGTTTATATATAAATTTATCAATATTAAACCGTAAATGGTAACGACATAAAATTAAGAATCAAATTTCAACTCGATCACAGTTTATAAGTCAAACATAGGGAGGTCATTTTCCCAAACTTTGAGCATAGCATCAATTGATTCCTTATTATAACGCTCAACAAATGATTGGATCATGCCTTCGTAATTTTCTTGGTAATTTTTAAGCGAAACTTCGCCTTAAAAATAATCTTATTTTGCAAAATGATTTTTTTTATGCCTACCATTTGCTTCCAAAACCGTATTTGGCTGAACATAAACACGTCTAGGCTTACGACGAGCGACCACAATTTCACGCCAACGCTTTTGTTCTGGACCAACAGCTGCCCATTGGTTGTAAAATTTAGTGCCTTCGACAGCATTGGCCGTTGCTTTATAGTACTATAAAAGATGATGAGAACAAAAATAAAAATTTTCCTACCTGAAGCTGTTTTAAAAATTCTCCAATTGCCGGTTTTCCAACGGAATCAATTTTTGTGCGATCCAAACGGAATTTTAAATCCGGCTTTCCATCTTCTCCAGTAACTTCTTCGATAGTTACAAAACCTTGTCCAGCAGCCATAGCAACGCGTAGAAGAACATATCGAGCACAGCAATGTGCCTAAAAGTTTAAAAAATTGTTTCTTTATTTTTAATATCCATTTTACCTGTCCCCATTTTTCAGAGTCCAGTAAATAATATTCCAACCCAACTAAACCAGCTCGGATTTCATTTAGCCAGTTAACGTACTTGACAGTTTGTGCAACTTCTCCTTCATGTCCGAAAATTCTAAAATTTTTGGTGTGTCACGGCAGTATTTTTTGTGATAAAATTGGAGGACATTCGAAATTTAAAAAACGAGTCATGCCATTCGACTCATCTCACCGAGTAGATTGAATACCATAACATGGGACTTTCCATCCCTACTAGGGATTCTCTAGTCCATGGCGTGTGGCTAAAGTGACAGATTTGCAGTTTATAGGCTCGAGTTCGAATCTAGAGAACAAGATATAAATATGCAAAAATTTTCTTAGAATTTGGACAACTTTAAATTCCAACCCTAGCCTATAAACTGCAAATCTGACATTTTGTCCCCTCGGCCATGGGCTCGGGATGAAAGACCCTGTATTATGGTATTTGTCCTGATCGTCTCGGCGAGCTAAATCGAATTGCATGACTCATTTTTAAAATTTCCTCCAATTTTAGCACAAAAAATCCGCATTGGTGTAATAAAAATCGTTTTGTATACTTGAGAATATCTTCGTAGCAGCTCAAAAAATAGCCAACAGCTTCAGCTCGGCATTCTTCATAGGCACTAGAGAGCTGGCCGAATTTTGAACCCCAAGTTTCTCCTTTTTCATACCAAGATGTGATCTAAAAATAGTTGTTTAATAATTTTTTAAAATCTCGACTCCTTTTTCAAACCCAAAAAATCTTGATTCCTGTCCCACCTCTTTTCCCATGAGGCACAGGGTACATTTTATCTTTAAAAAAATTTACTTCACCACCAGTTAACATATCTTTCACGTTCTCTTTATCAAAATTAAGTTTCCCATCTTCATCACGCATAAGCAATTTTCCACTACCATGACCCAAAAGTTCATGTAAGCCGACTTGAACTTCAAAAGATTCCACATAGTATTTCTTGAAAAGCTCTTCATCTTCAGCCGACAAAAATTCGACTTTTTGTTTGGGGATTGCAGCAATGACATTTCCAAGTGAAACATTTTTGAAGCCTTCGTTTTGGCGGATTTCATCGTCTAAAAAGAAGGATTCTTTATTATACCATAGATGGGCATGTGTGAGGAGATCCCTGAGGTAGCCAGGCAAAAAATTTTTAGATTCTACAACAAAAAATTTTCTGAATATTTAAACTTTTTTTTGTTGAAAAATGCGCATTTTATTCTGAAAAGGTTTTGAAAATAATGTTTTTTTGAAAAATGGAAAATTTGGATTTTTTGCAAAAATGGACAATTTTAGACAATTTTTGCGAGAAATCATAATGGTGGGACAATTATACTTTTTTTAAGTTTCAAAAATTTGGATGTGGGAATCTACTCATCAACTGGCCTTTGATGATCGATGAGGAGATCACTCTTACTTCACCTCTTGACAAGATTGAATGGGGGAGGGTGCTTCCCATTACTCCATTATAAATCTTACAATTAGGAATGTTGATGCCAGCTGGAAGACCACTACCAGCAAAACCAATCACATCAAGAGAAGTAAAATCGGGTTTAAGGAACTTGTCTTTTTCATATCCAGCTCCCCAAGGCAAGCGCTGGATAAGCTCTTCAGCTCGCTCGACCAAAACTTGAAACTTTTGCGAGGTTTCTTTGTTTACAGCAGTTACAAAGCCTAAAAATGATTTTGCAAAAAAAAGAAAATCCAACCTTCAAATTCGGATCTAAATCCATCAGGGTCTCGATAATTTTCAATAAAACCAATATATGATTCAATAGCTGGGTTGATGTCTTTGATCCAGTATCGGGAGCCATCTTTATGAGCATTAATATCACCAGTAGTAAAATGTTCAATGTATTTTTCAATCATATGGAGTTGATTTTCATTTGCCACAAAATCCTAAAATTTGTTTTGTATTTTTTGAAATTGGTCTACTGTAAAAAATCGAACCTTGGCTTTAGCCAGCTCAGGGATAACGTTCTCCAAGATATGTCCATAATCACCATTTTTGACAATGAAAGTTGCACCTTCGAATTCTTTGGTAAAGATTTCGTTCTGGGCTAAAAAATTGTGTGTGCTGTAAGTTTTTTTATGCCTAACCTTGGGGTATACTAGCCAAACGAATGATAAAAATTGTTTTTGTCCCTTCTTGACGCTTTTCCAATCGAGTGTTCCAACCTTCCAAGTTATTTTCCTTGAGAAAACTGCGAACCAATTCTGCATCATCTTTTGTCACATTTGAAGAAAAATAGGTTGTAACACCCTAAAAAGCGTAATTTTAATAAAAATAAACCAAGGGTCACTCTTTTCCAGAGGCAGCAGTAGTGCTACACTGCCATTTAAAATTTCGCTCATAAATCAGATTTTTTAAAATAAAAATGCAATTATTGTTTATAAAAATTTTCCAAAAAAAGTTGGGAATAGCGCCTCCCTTGCCCAGAAGGGGGTATTGGTGTAGGGAGAAGGGTCGACTAGGGGGCATTTACAAAAAAAATCATTTTTTCCAAAAACATAAGACCTCATGTGTAGGGGTTTTTTAGGCTCCAACTAAAAAATTTTTTTAAAGCCTCATTTGTAGAAATTTGTTTAATTTTGAGGGTAGCACGTCTCCCCTTACCTACGTCACTGGGAGGGGTAGCGTTAACCTTTGATTTTTAATTTTTAATATTCTTACCTCTTCAGGGAATCCTAGAGATAAATGCTTAGGCTCCAACGAAAAAATTCGATGCTCAATTTTGTTATAAAGCTTTAAAAGTGTAGGTTCTTTTTCAAAAGCCACCGATTTTTCAAAAAGCTGTCGCAGCTTGGCCTAAAAATAAAAAGATATATTGAAAACTTAATTATTTTTTACTTGGTCAACATTTGGTATAATTTTTGAGTCGCCAAAACCTTTGTAGTTTCCATGATCAGCGTAAAAACCAGCAGCATAGACCAATAAAGAGGTAAACTCCTCATCCGACCAACCAAGATCTTTCGCTTTTTGTTTCAAAGCATCAATTGGTTCAGAATAGAAAACTCGATGGAGAATAGCAAAAATTGCTGGTGCTTCAGGGCTAACCTAAAAAAGGTAATAAACTATCCTACTACATTAAACGTGTAATGTGTGTTTGTGAGTCTGTCCAGACGATCTCGGTGACGTTTGATAAAAAATGTCAGCGCTAGAACAAAAATAAGGGGCAATGAGAGAAGACGATTGACAACAAGATCATCGAAATCAGAGACAAAGAATTTTAATTTTCGTGCGCATGAATTTTATGTACACGTAAAATGTAATGTTTGTGCTATTTTTTACGTGCATGTAAAAAGTAAAAGGTGCCTGAAAATTAGGACTGCGCGTTGGCCTGCGGGCGGGGTTGCGGGGAGAGGTTTTTTCAAAAACTTTTTTCCGAGGCGGGGTTTTTAAAAACTTGCGGGCGGGATCCCGCGGGGTTTTTTGCGGGGTTAAAAAGCTTAAATTTTGTTGATAAAAATTGGTAAAGACAATAGATGATAAAAAATTTTGTAGAATAAACAAGAGTTTTAAGCAAAAAATGACCCGAAAATTGAAAATTTTGGTTAAAAATGGTCAAAATCAATGAAAAATCACTTTAAAACGGTCGATTTTGCCAAAATTTCAATGAAAAAAGATTTCGGGTGGGATTGCGGGATTTTCAAAAATGTGCGTGCGGGATTGTCCCTGCTCGGTACTGTATTTAAAAAAGTAAAAACTATATAACAAAAAAAGGAGAAAAAAAGAATAAATCAAAATAAAATTATCATAACACAAAAGGGCAATAGGACAATCGTTACGGTCATCAGTCACCGAGGTCAACCTTCACGGACATCCATCACCGGGACAACATTCACCGATCAATATCTCGATCAGTAAATTTTTTAAAAAGCGGCCAAAGAAAAAATGTTCAAAATTTAATGCTCTACAATTTTTATTTTGATGAAACTTTATATATTTTTTAAAATTATAACTTTCGGTGACGGTTGCCTCTGTGACGGAGACCATAACGTTGAATTATGACGGTTGTCCTAATGCTCACAAAAGATACCAATTGTAGTATCTTTAAAGTTATGATATACCCAAAAGACATATCATAGCGTAAAAGATACTAATTTGACTATCTTTTGAGCTATAATAATTTCTATAAAAATTATCTAAAATACACTAATTTTAGTATCTTTCTAGTTATGATATTTTCAAAAGAAAATGGTACCTGACAAAAAGTGATCAATCCACCTTCAAATGAAGCTCGAGCAATGTGATGAGCATAGCTCTTTTCTCTTGGTGTAAGCACTAAAAAAATTTCATTTTAACACAATTAAAATTTTTTACATACTTTCAAAAGCCTTCTTGCAATCCAGAGGTACCACAGGAGTGTCATTTTGCAAAACATAAAGCTTTTTATCCACAATTGGAGCCATTTGATTGGTTTTTCTAGCAGAGAACAGTCTATACGAAAAATTTCGTGAGCTTGGTATAAAACTTTTTATCAGTTTTTGCATAAAAGGCCTCGAAAAAACAAACTTAAAATTTTATTTTAAAAAGTGATGTGGTCAAATTAAAAATACAAAAATTTTTCACATGACGAGCGCATAAAATTACACTAATGAATACTTCCGACTGAGGGGAAATCACAGCAAAATCGAAAAAGACAGCTCTTTTAAAACAAAAAAAAATAATCTGACAAAAAAATCATCAAAAATCGATTTCAAATCTCATTTTGCACTAAAACGATTTCTTTCAATTAACATGGCGGTAAAACAAGGCTTCAAGCCCCATTCATTCACTTAATGGCTTTAGATTTTTGTGCGAGTGTGCCATCAAGAAAATTTGCCGCGTCGACAGTCAGTCGGCGTCTGGCGTTGTCCCATCTGCCGGTTTGTCGGGAAGGCGCGCTTTTGTTTTTAAAGTTATTATTTATACGATTGATTGCTATACAATTTATAAGGTCATTGATTAGAAAGATCAATGCATAGATTTGTATCTTTTAAAATTTAAACTAAGCTATAACAAAGGAAAGGGTCAGATTTTGAAAATTGTAATTATTTTTTAAATTATACTGAATGAGGCATCCCTTCGTGGTCGTTCATGATTATTATTTTATTACAGGAAGGCTCAAAAATGAGATTTTTGAGTGAATTTTCACAATTTTTCATGTTTTTTAAATTTAATTTTTCAAAAATCCCTATCGTGGGAATCAGCGCCGTAGCCAGGATCTTTGGGGTAATTTTTGCGACTCAAAAACATAAGGGGGGACCTTATGTTTTTTCCGATTTTTTTCAAAAATCTTCGATAAAACATACGAGTCCCCCTATAATTAGTCCACAGGCGAAAATTTTCTGAGAAATGCTTGTTTTTAAGCTGAAATGGTCAGCAAATGAAAAATTTTGGTGAAAAATCGTAATGGGGGACCATTAGAATTTTTAAATAAAATTTGGTATCTATACTTTTTCTAAGTTGCTTTTCTAATACACTTTTTCTATATTCGAAAAAAACTTTAAAAAAGTTTCCTAGAAAAAATATGTGAGAAAAAGTGTATTAGAAAAGTAAAAACTTAGAAAAAGCATAGATGCCTAAAATTTTTGGTAAAATTATAATCATAAAGTGGACCCTTATGATTTTTTCTATTTTTTTCAGTCCAGGAGGTAGTTACCCCCTTACCCCTCCTACAGCACTAGGGGGGGGGGGAATTCTCGAGAGAAATCGATTAAGCGCATTGCCGGCCTGTAAAAAAGCTTCATTGACCACGAATTAGACTATTTTTGATCGATTTTTCAAATTTTTGAGAAAAATAGACTAATTCAGGGGCAGGGAAGCGTTTTTACGAGCCAGCAGTGCGTGCAAACGATTTCTCGCATAGAAAAATCTCTACAGGATTATTTTGGTAAAATTTATAAACTTCAAAATTTTTGAAAAAATCAGAAATCTCGGGGGGGGGGGTCGCGGCGGACGGGGAAGTGATTGACATTTGCTGATTAATAAGTGTAATTTTTAAATCAAAAAGTGCAAATTTTAAATTACAAATCCCCCTCCCCAGGAGGGGAGACAAAAATTTCCTTGACCCGCGCGAGGGGGTTTTACGATCTCCCTATCCATCTAGGACGTGTAATGTGCGTGCTTACGTGTATGCAGACTAACTTTTGAAGGTGCTATCTAAACCCTTAAAACGATACATCATCGTAACCAGATCAAAATTCTAAGACATTTGACACCACTTTTGTGAAAAAAAGAGTTTCAAACATATTTCAGGCACTGCAAACACTAGTGTTTCGGTGAATGGAATTTTTACAAAGTTGGCTTGCCTGCAAACACTACCTCCGACGCAACGCTCGTTTTTGAGAGGGGAATGATTCTTTTCAGGGCCGTTTTTTACAAAAATTTCTTCGATAAAGTTTTGAAAAGAAACACTTTTAACCGGGTTTTTTGGCAAGAAAAATGAAAGACCTTCTCGAAAGCAGCAATCTTATGTTAATTATTGAAATTATTTTTTAAATAGATGCATAAAAACAAGATTAAAATTTAGATTTAAAATGTCGCCTCGAAAAGCCAAGAAAGAAGTACCATCTCCTCAAAAGAAATGGACATCCCCAAGAAAAAATATTGCTTCACCATCAAGACTCAAATCACCGATCAAAAAATCTCCGCGAAAATCGCCCAGTCGAAATCTTCAAAACAAGCCGAATACGACTTCCACACCAAAGCACCAAAAGAAGCTTACATTCGATGTAATATTTTTTAATAGTCAAATCTCTTTGAATAACGGCTGGTAGAAAACCAAAGTCGATAATGCGAGTAGAATAGTATATAAATTTATTCTCAACAGTTTCGGCGTCTACGCCTGCTTCAGGAGCTTAAGGTCTGTTTACGTAGACACCGAAACTGTTGAGAATAAATTTATATACTATTTGACTCGCATTATCGACTTTGGTTTTCTACCAGCCGTTATTCAAAGAGATTTGACTGTTACACCAATATGCGTCTCCACTACAGCCAAACACAAAAAGAATTACGATCTATTTTTTAATAAATAAAAAATGATAGCGTGGGATTGTAAAGGATGAGCTTCAAGCAAGCAAGAATTTTCATAAATTTTTACAGTCCAGTTGAATCGTAAAAATATTGGGTTGTTCGAAAAGTTATTGCCGAGTATAAAACTTAAAGGGGGGAGTCATTGCGGGTTATCGACAAAAAATTTTTTCGGCGAAAAATGATCGAGTGAAGTAAAATAAGTCTATCGGGGTCAAAAACCTCATGTTAAAAAATCAATTTTTTCAACTTTTTTATTTTAGCTCCAAATTGGCTGATTTTTGGTACTCGGGGTTTTCGGGCATTAGAAATCGATTGGCGCAAGTTCCGAGTTCCAAAAAAATTTTTTTGACCCCCTATCGGGGTACCCCATGTTAAAAAATCAAAACTATTTCACATTATCATCAACATTAGTGCAAAATTGATTTCAATAGCAAGATGATTAAAAAAATGCTCTATCGAATTTTTATGAGCAAGGAATAAATGATCTATAAAAAATTTTTTAGCCATCAACTCCACCATTAATCGATTTTGATGCTTTTGACAACTCTCCACGATCTTGGATAGAAATGGCAGATGAAGAAGAGAAGTTGATGAGAGAACTTTTAGAAGAGAAAACTATGGAGGTTGATATGCCAAAAATTGAAGCCGAACCTAGTGATTGTGAATCGAACAAGAAAAAATCTCGCAAATCGACTCCGAAAAAGACCAATCCTAATCCAAAGTGGTTTTTGAGATCTAATTCTTTACGTGATAAATTTAAGGTTCATCAAATCATTGGAAATGTCCGACCTGATTGGCAGAAAAAGACCTATTGAAGACCTATCTAGTCCTATTGTTAGGAAACGGTAATTTTGAGTCAAATTTAGAGAACAAAACGAGCCGCGGCCTCCAAAGCCCACCTCATCTCCAGAGATCCCCTAGTCCTGGCCCCACAGGGTTCAAAGCTTGTACACTTGCTAGCTACGTCTTATGCAAGCGTCTTGACGTAAGTCAAGATGCAGCATCAAAACATTTGCAAGCGTGTACACAAGCTAGAGTCTTGACGCAGCATCAAGACGTTAGCATGTGTACACGCCTTCAGTGCACATCGGCCTGCGAGAGAGCCTGGGCTTGGGCTCCAAGCCAGTGGCCTAGAGAGAATAGTTGGCTATGGAGGGGGGGGGGGCAATTACAAAAAAGGTCATTTTTCCTCAAAAACATAAGGGGGCTTTTATGATTAGGAGTAGTCTTAAAAATCTCGGCCCACTAGGGAGGGTACCTGCCCTCTTGCCCACGTCACTGCTTCAAGTCCCTCGACTACGTCTCCATGGACCTGGTCCGAGGGAAGTTTGGGGCCCAAGGGGAATCCAATTTCAATCTCTGTTCAAATCGCAGTTTTTAATGCATAATTTTAGACTTCTTCGCTCAAACTCAAATACACCAAACAGCTCTCAAACACTGAGTCCAAATCCTAGAGAAGGTTGGGAAGATCCAAAACTTGGTTGGTGTTATGATGAGAAAGTATTGGAACGAAGAACTAAGGTAGATCAAAATTTAAATAAGAAAGTTTTTTCATAAATTTATTTTTTAGGAAATTGAAAAGGCCAAAGAAAAATCGATTTATGTTCGATATATCAAAGAAGTGCCAAAAATTAAACGCGATAAAAGGATACACCCCAAAACGCCAAATAAGTACATCAATTTTTCTCGGCGCTCTTGGGATTCTCAAGTAAAATTTTCTTGAAATTAATGAACCTAGTTAGGGATATCATGCGTTCAGAAACCTGGTACACACTTCAAAATCTCCCATGTATCAATCTTAGTCCCATGGGGTAAGGAAAGAGAGAGTAGTTTTCATAATCTAGATGTTGTGAGAAAGTCAAATGAGAGAGACCTATCCCCCAGACAAAATTTGGAACTTTTTTTTGCTCTTCAATAGACAAAAAGAGTTAGTCAACTCTTTGGACATTTTTGAAAATTTAGCTACGCAAATGGAAAAAAGCCCTTTACTCTTGGGCAGGAGAAGAACCCAGTCCTAGCTGCAACACATCTTTTTGTGGCTCTGAAGTCGATACTGATTCGATTATGGGTGATATTCCGGAAGAAGAGAGTCAAAACGAAAATTCGCCAATGAAGAACCCAGCAGTTAAAGATATTAACGTTATTTTGAACACGCCCGAACAAATGGCTTCGTTGTTAGGACATTTCGATATGGACACCCGCAGAGTTTTGTTTGAAGATGAATCAACGTTGAAAGGGAATAGCAAATCAAAAGTTAACGGTCCTGTTGATTTTAGTATGCTTAAGCATTAAACATTTTGTATTGTTATTTGTAACTATTATTTTTTGTATTTTTCTCAAATAAGGAAACTTATCAATTTACCAACTTCAATCTCGAGCTAAAATTTTTTTTGGAATTGGCAAGAGATAGGGGTTTTGTAAGTTTACCAAAAATTAAATATTAAAAATATTTCAATGTATAGAGCATTTATTTTGGTCTGCAACATCAATGTTTTTAGTCGTTCTCGCACCTCCTCTAATGAATTTCTATGCGGTCTTTTTTAAATTGTAGCTGAACAATGGCCGAATAAGTGTTGATAAGAATCGTCGAAAACCGTTGATCCTAACATTGTCAAAAATTACTTTGAAGTTTTCAAAGTCGATTTTCTTTACCTTAACAAAATGTTAGAAATTTAATTTTTGTATGAAAATACAGCGCTTTAGTCCCTCTAACACATGCAAAAAACCGTATATAAAAATTATTTAGCAATGGCGAGATATTTGACTTTGAAGTTGATAGTCAAAAAATGCCTCATTTTTTGACTATCAACTTCAAAGTCAAATATCTCGCCATTGTTAAATAATCTTTATATGCGGTTTTTGCATGTGTTAGAGGGACTAAAGCTCTGTATTTTCATACAAAAATTAAATTTCTAACATTTTGTTAAGGT